>CM046368.1:12703225-12914757 GCA_025413025.1 Ficus hispida | reverse complement strand
TATCATAAAAGTACTTGATAATTTGTTCATTGCAGAAATCCCTCAAGATGTCCACATTACGATTTGCACGTTCATCGCTTGTAAATATATAATGGTCTGGAATAATTACAATCTTCTCACGGTCCCAAACCTTAATGTCAAAAGAATTAGGCACTTATTAAATACCACAAGAGGCAAATTGACCTATTAAAAATGAGAAAAACATCGCACAAAGTAAAAGTTGTATCAATGGAAACATAAAACAGCTTATAAATATAAAGTGCAATACATGTGACATTGTGGAGAGTTGCTAAAACGAAATCTCTCTCTTCCCATTAAACATCACTGATCTTTGAAACCAACAACAAAGTCTAAAACCACGCCTTTCTTTTACAATCTTTAAAATTTTAGACCATTTGATTAGTGCGTGTCACCACAGGGGCAATGCAAACCTTCTTGATGTCATTCTAAATTTCTCGGCAATCCCAAAAGGAATAATTCCAAAACCAAGTACATCACTAGTCAGGAAGACAAACTAAACTTCTTATATTCCCTCAAGTTTCTAACTCGATCTATTCAAGTACTCTGTCTCTGTTCCAACATTACAGTGACATCAGAAACTTTCCAGCTACTTAAAAAACAATCGTCGGAATAGACATGCTTCAAGACCCAATTCAAGACTCCAATTTTACCAGGTGTCCCTAAGGGATAATTCCAAAACAACACTACCACACCGATCAGGAAGGCAAACCAAATTTCTCATATATCTTCAAATTTCTAACCAACTATTCAACTATTCATTTTCTGTTCCAACATACATTACAGTGAGGTAAATATATATATATATATATATATATATGTACACATTTCAGCAACTTAAAATCAATGGTCATGATAAAGTACATTGTTCAATACACAATTATTCAAACAGTTAAAACCCAAATCCAACAAAGAGAAGTAAAGAATGATCAAATAAGTACCTTGGCATCCTGGCCGAACTCTTTCTTGAAGATTCCAATGGAACCAGGGCCACAAACATCATGTGTCATCAAAATATCAACATTAACCCAAACATTCTCACCTGGGCTCAGCTGGGGTTTCTCCGAAGCCCTAGCCAAAATCTTCTCGGTCATCGTCATCCCAGTCTTGACCTGAAAAAAAAAAAAAAGGCAAACCCATCATAAAAAACCACAACACAAAAATACCCATCAATGAAAAATAAACTAAAAACAAAAAACTAACCGAGCCAGTGGTAGCGGGCTTGCGCTCGGATTGCTGAGGAGCCATGACGGAGCAAATCTTCCTGGAGAGCGTTTTTCTCTTACATCCCTGGACCGAAAATGGAGACGACGAAGACAAAGCAGAGAGACCCAATTCTTTCTGGGATTCAGAAAAAGCAAACAAACAAAATTTAGAAAAAAAAAAAAAAGATTTATGGAGAGAGGGGGCGAAAATGGGAGATGGGAAAGTAAGGAAACTGACCTTGTTTAAGAAAGGAGCTGAATTAGGGGCAATTGCAGAGGAAGCCATGGTGGGTTGGTTTGGGCGGACTTCTGAGTCCTGATTTCTGGGAATCTAAGGACTGAATTGATGATTGCCAAAATGTGTATATCTTCTCTTCTCTACTGTGTCTGAGACTCTGCGTGCGTTTGTTTGTTTGTAATTGTTGTTTGGGAAGGAGGGGGTTCGAACAGAGTGGCGGCGGCAGAGGCGAGTGGAAAGCGGGGCTTAGGCTTGGGGATCGATTTGCGATTGAAATGGAGAATTGGAGATGGCGTTTCAATCACGTGGATGCCTCTCGTTGCTCCGTTAAAAAAATAAAAATAAGCAAACAAGTAAAAGGGAAATTTTAACGGTATAGATGATCATAGGTACACAATAATTGTGAGAAAATCACGTGTGATTAGCACATTAAAAAAAAAAAAAAAAAACTTCTTTCACATTAATGTTTGGTAAAAGGGGGAGAAAAATGAAAAGAAAAAGTGATAGATCACCTAGGTGAAGGATATAAAAAAAGAGAGATGATAAGAAGACAAGAAAGTAAAAATCATTTCTCTTATTTGATACATAGATATAAGGGATATAAAAGAATAAATTTTATTAATAAAACAACTATTTTATTTCTAACTAATTAGATAAATTGAATCTCTCTAATTTAGAGGGTTAAAATTGATTTTTTTTTTTGAAGGATTGAGAGTCCCTCTCCTTATCCATTCTTTCCTCTCTTCCCTTTTATCAAACAATCATAATTGTCAAAATCCTTCCACCAATCCTTCCCTTCCTCTTACTTCTATTTTTTTCTCCTACCAAACATAATTGTCAAAAAGCTTCCTCGAACGAAGGGGAGACTATAAGAGGAAATAATTGTGTAAGTTAAAAGACCTCCCAAAGAATTTTCTCCAAACTAAAAATGATCTAAATAACCACATTTTTTTTATTTAACATAAGTTTTAGTTAACTTTAATTTAATTTTGTGTTATATAAATATAGTGTTAATTTTTTTATGTTATATTAGTGTAATGGTCTTTAAATTTGTGTGTTTTTCTCAAGAATAATGGTAAGAGAAGTAATAAAAAGATCTCAGATCACACACATGTTCCATGTTAAATAACACATTTATACTTCTTACTAGTCTAAAGCATGTGCCACGTACATGTTAGATATATCTGAGAGAATTAATCTGAGTAAAGATAAATTAAATTAATAAGTTAAAAATAAAACCAAAAAACAATGAAGTACTTGAATATTAAAAAAAAACATTAAAAAATACCAAAAAGATAAAAATACTAAAATGTAAACAAAATTGACTAAGACAGAAAAAAGACTAAAATTAAAAAAAAAGGCCAAAAGGAAAAAAATTTTTGAAGGGCTACAGGGAAAAAGGACTAAAATGAAAAAAAAAAATTTAAAATGGCCAAAAAGAAAAAATAAAAATTTGAAGGACTAAAAAGAAAATAAAAAAGTTTTGAATGAAAGTGAAAGCGCAAAGTAATACACTTAGAGCTCAAAAAAAAAAAAAAAGAAGTACCTGAAAATAAAATTAAAAAACATAAAAAAATACCAAAAAGATAAAAAGAGTAAAATGTAAAAAAATAAAATAAAATTGACTCATACACAAAAAAGGACTAAAATGAAAAAAAATTAAAAAAAAGGCCAAAAGGAAAAAAAAAAAGAAGAAAATTTAAGGGCTAAAAAAAGGACTAAAATTTAAAAAAGGCCAAAAGGAAAAAAAGAAAATTGAAGGACCAAAAAGAAAATAGAGAAGTTTTTCGTCCAAAACACACCGTTTTGGACAAAAAAGGAATGCACAATAATTTTTTTCTTCTTTCTATAATATTTATGGATGTATAGATGAACAGGTTTCACACTTTTAAAAAAAATATTCTATATTATTGGTTGGAATTTTGTCGCCACAAACAACTCCAAGGGATCTTTATTTGAACATTTTTAATTGAAGTGTTTTTTTTGGGACAATTTAATACAGCGTCTTAAATTTGTTAGAATTAACCTGTTAACATCCAATATATGTTTTTTTTAAAAGTATTTTATATATTCTATTTTGTTCCAGAGTCATGTTGTGGCCCGTTAACATCCAATATATATATATATGTGTGTGTGATCTGATGTCTTTTCTTCACCCTTTAGTGCCAACCATTCAATTGAATTTCTAAAATATCCTTGATGCTTTTGATAAAACAAACGAATTAAAAAGACAAATATGTCTCCCTTAATAAAACGCATGCACAACTACAAGAAAATATGTGAATTTTATTTATTCTTCTTGGGAGAATAATTTTGATTTTTGTGTTTGACTGTTTTCTTTTTATTGCTGCTTTACTGAAACATATATAGTAGAAATGATTGGTAGGATTTTTTTCTGGGGAAGATTGTTATGATATTACCAATATCTTTTTTCCCCTAAAGAATATTACCAATATTCATACTATAACATATGATTGTTTTAAATTTAAGTGTGATATTACCAATATTTTTTTTCTCTAAAGAATATTACCAATATCATACAATAATATATGATTGTTTTGAATTTAAATTTTAATCCTTTTAAAATATATTATGACAATTCCTTCAAAAAATATATATTCAGGGAAAAAAATTACGATGGTGAGAAATAAAAAAAGAAAAGTTCCTTTTATGTACCCACGCATGAATAAAATCTTGCATATGTTCTTATGATTATTTTTAATTAAGTTTTTAAAATTGGGAGATTCAGGTGTTTAAAAAATGTAAAAAATGAACATACAACATAAAATTATATTATGTAACTATATTCATACCATGCGTACGTGCTCTGATAGCACGAATTATCTCGAATTTGACTGGCATAATATAGATAGTAAAATTGATGGTTTGGAAGTTTCATATATTATTGGAGGCAAATATATTTGAAAATTTACATGGAGGCCGTTAATATTGTTAAAGCCTAAGTAATATATATATATATATATATATTTACAATTACTTGTAGATTAATATTGTTAAAAAGCCAAGAAATATATATACGTATATTTATTTATGTTATTGGAGGTTAATATTTTTGACAGTTTACTTGGAGTTAATCTATATATATAATCTATAATCTAAAATTTATATTTTATATCTATAACAATTATATGAAGGAGTGTTACCTTCTTTTTACTATTCAAAATTTTGATTCAACTATTTTATCCTCTTGTGCTTTTTCTTTCTTTGTTTTTTATTTTTTACTTTGTCATTTTTTTATTTTTATTTTTTTTTACCATTTCTTACAACAATTTTTTAATTAAAAAATAATTAAAAAACAATTTACAAATTTTTTATACAGTATAAATATTTTACTTTTACTTTGTTTTTTTAGTTTATTCCGCAGGCGCCATCCTACTAGTAAAAAACCGAACTAATTAATGGCAAAGACAACCCATTTTCGCGTCACACTCGCGTCACACTCGCGTCAATCTTACGTGTGAATTGGAATAATAAACGTTAAAGTTGACGTCGTTGTCTTGAATAGGACAAAAAAATGGACAACTAGGGTTCATGAGCTCCTACAAAAGATAACCGAACCCTACCAGCAGCTCTCTTTCAGACCAAAACCTCTCCGTCTTTTATTGCGGCGTCCTCGGAACAACCGGAGCTCTCAGCTCATCGACATGGCCACTGCAGTTGAGGTAAAGATTAATTGGCGGTCAAAGTAACTTCGATTTAATGTGATTAATTTCTTTTTTTAATTTTCTCCCTCTTTTATTGCGGCGTCCTCAGAACTATCGGAGCTCTCAGCTCATCGACATGGCCACTGCATTTGAGGTAAAGATTAATTGGCGGTCAAAGTAACTTCGATTTAATGTGATTAATTTCTTTTTTAATTTTCTCCCTCTTTTATTGCGGCGTCCTCAGAACTATCGGAGCTCTCAGCTCATCGACATGGCCACTGCATTTGAGGTAAAGATTAATTGGCGGTCAAAGTAACTTCGATTTAATGTGATTAATTTCTTTTTTAATTTTCTCCCTCTTTTATTGCGGCGTCCTCAGAACTATCGGAGGTCTCAGCTCATCTACATGGGCACTGCATTTGAGGTAAAGATTAATTGGCGGTCAAAGTAACTTCGATTTAATGTGATTAATTTCTTTTTTAATTTTCTTTTCATAGTTTGGTAGATTTTTTTTTTTTTTTTTTTTCAAAAATGAAAAGTTTGTAGAAGTTCGATCTGTTGTGTTTGTTCCGTTCTAATACATAAAGTCATATTAAGCTTCAAACTTTCTCCTTAAAATAGCTTCGGATTAGATTGGATCTTTCGATTATGTCTCCAAGTTAAAACTTTCATTTTTGGAGAAATTTCTGCTAACTTTTCTTTGCTTGGATTTCATTTTCAACTGCTTTTTTCCCAGATGGGATATATATATGTTTTGTGTTTTGAGCTCGCTGGTCTTCATATTTGTTTGTTTATTTGTTCAACTCGATTCATTATTTGATTTTTTTTTCCATGTATAATACAAAGTCCATCAAGATCTCTCTAACTGGTTTTCTTTTTTCGGTTCATTTTTTCCCTTTCCTTTTAAGATTGTTTAATGAAAACAATAAATATTTTTCGCTGTAGCAAAAAAGAAAAAAAGGAAAAGAAAAGATAAAAATTTGGAGCATCAATGATCGAAACAATTACCATAAAAAAATATTATTTCGTAAAATAGTTTAAAAAATCTCTTATAATAATAGTTTTCTTCTACCAGTAATTGCGGACGCTCAACATAAACTCCCAAAGAATTCTTTAAAAATTAAAAAGCATGCAAGTTGAGTGTAGGTGGCGTGATTACACAGGAATCTTTTGGTGACTTTTTCTTCTATTTATATAGTGTGTGTGTGTGTGTATATATATATATGTCAATGACTCCAATTCCTTTTAACTGGTGAGGTCTTCATCATGTTCTAACGAATGCAGGCACCCCATTCCAGAATTTGTCGCGGGACTGTTGGTGAAGTTGCTTCATTTCATGTCCCTATATATCAACAGTTGCTTGGCAGGGAGGCGTTCCATCAATATTTGGTTAGCAGGGTTACACGTTCCGATTTGGCTCTGTCATCATCAGGTACTGTCTCGTTTTTGTCTGATTAATTAATTTCGCGATTTGCTATTTTGTTTTTACATTTTTTTATAGTGAAAATTGTTTGTTTATTTATTTTGTTTTTTTGAAGCAAATGAAAATAGTTTGTTGTGCGTCGCTTTAAATTGCACACATGTATCTTAAGTACTAAGTTGACACTAGAAGTGAAGATTTTGTGCAGAACAAAACCTAAATTATATATTGATTGATAGAGAAATAAAGTTCCATCAACAAAAATTGTACTCTATAGTATTTTTTACAAATTAAAAAAAGAAAATTGCACTATTTAAAATAATTTAGAGTAAGTAACACTAAATAGTAAATTTACTAATTAATAAATTATATATTTATTAAAAGTTTCGTAATGATTGACTGATGGACATGATCAATTAATAATTGACCAATATTAATATGTATGTTTAAGTGATTGATGATAATTTTTTTATTAAATTAAAAAATGATCAAGATCATCTATTTAAATAAAAAGAAACTTTCTATTTATGTCATTTTTTAAATTATTTTCAAAACCTACTTGTGTTTTGATTATTTGCTGTGAAATTAATGGTGTTTGTTTCCTTCTCTCAAAGCTACTTATGTAATTTGTAAAAACCAACAAAATGGTCTACGAATTAAAGTTTAATTTTTCCGCTGTTTCAGAATGTTAGATTCTTCTAGTGTGTGCCGAGAATTATCTTGTTGGGTCTTTTATTTTATATACATGCAAAAATTGATCCCTCAGAACAAGAAAATTTCTCATTCTCTCCATAACATTAGATTGGTTAATTAGTTAACACAATAGCTTCTTTTTCTCTCTTCTTGAGTTCTAATTTTCTTGATATGCCCTTTTTTCTGTTTTGGATCTTCTATCATCAGCAAACATACTTGACTGGATTGAAAAATTGAGAACGATTGGTACAGATTTAAGATCGTGTAACCAAGGATGGCTCTACCGGCAAGTTACTGAAAGATGCAACAAAGAATTTGGTCATGATAGCATTTTCCGGGTACGTACATATATAAAACTTTTAAAGTTCTGTTGAGAAGGGAATTATATCAATCGATATTATGGTTTTTGGATTACGTGTATACCTATTAGGTCATGCAGTACCCCATTTATATTTTTTGTTTATTTTTTTCTCCTCCAATTGCCTACCGGAACTATATTTGGCTATGCATGCGGTTCTTAAAGTTCCAAAAATCACACTATTTTTTTTTTTTTATCACAACCATTAGTATCTCTAATTTTATTCCTCACCGCTCAGGATCTAGCACTGCGCCATCTGCTTCCACGTGAGTATCTTCTTGCAACTGTGATCAACGATTATTTGAGCAAGAACGATCTTAAAAATGCCACGGAGAATATATGTTCTTTGGACTCATCGGAGATTCAACAAATTAAAGGAATCTACCCTTCACTATTTGGAAGAGAACTTGAAGATGACCTTGAAACCTGCACGTTTGGGAATCATAGAAAGGTTTACATGTTTTATGTGTTCTCAGCTGTTATCAAAATGATTTATAAGCAATGCCTAGATTACAAATATTATTGTTCACAAATTTCAGTCTTTAGTAGTGTTAAAAAGTTGTTACAATTTTTTTTCCCTCTTTCTACTCATCATATTAAACATCTATTGACTTTAAGCCAAAAATATACATAAAAGAATATTAATGGATTGATCAGTATTACATGCATAGCGTTTAAAAGCACACCTCTTTCCCTGTTTTATTTTTTTAAAACCACCTAAAGAGCTAGTAATGATAGTTAATTTGAAAATTGTCATGTGTCTCATCAGGTTTTGAACAAACTCTCATTGATTAGTTATCACATTTCATACTTCATTTCTAAAACATTATTGTGCTATCAATATCATTAATTCATAAACTGAGTTTAGGATTTCATCCTAATCATCATACTAAATATACATAAATACATACATACAAATATATATCTATATATATAGAGGTGCGTATATAAGATAAGTACATATAAGTTCTATATAGAGAATTCATTCTTAATTGTTTCAACTTGATTTGTGTATGCATAGCTGCTGCGAAAGCTCATAAGCGTACCACATGGAAATGCTGGTGTAGGCGAAGAGCGCCTTGAAAATATTGTGAGGTATCTGCATGAAAAAGTTCAAGAGACCTACAAATGTCCCCGACTGGCTATCATGGACCTTGTTTATGAACTAAATGAAGAAGATCTGCGAATTGTTGTTGATCGATACAGTACAGAATATAGGAAACCCCTGGTAGAGGTATACACTGCTTCTCATGCCTTTTTATCTTATTTCCAAATGTCATGTTTTAGTTGTCTTGCACTGGTATCTAACAGAAGTTAGTTTTCTCAGGATTTAACGCGTGCAGGGTATGGACATTTTGAGCATGGGCTTGTAACAAAAATCAAATGCGCTATGAACCGTCCCGAGTATTATGCAGAGGTAATGTTCCTCATCCTGAAAGTTTTCAGTAACAGGGCATGCAGAGTAAACCCCCCTATTTACTTCTGTTTTTGTTTAGTACTTTTCTGAAAATTTTGGTCATTAAACTATTTAAATGTGTCTTATATTTCAATTATTTTACATATTTTCCATCCGCATGTTCATGATGATTATGATTTGAACATTTGATTTGGAAGTATTCAACAGAACTAAATATTGATTTTTTTTTTTAAATATTAAAGATATTCGGAGGCTGATGACCTTCAACCGAAAGTGTCCAATTGGAGATTTTCCCACTGAAATACTGGAAAACTATCATTTGCAAGTTGGTGTGTTTAGTGAGCAATAGAATACAATCACTTTTTGTTTGGTTGATGGTTTGCTATATGTGTGTATGTGTTTTTCCCTTCAATTAGAACCGTCACATCGAATTTTAAAATAATAAGATTGCGATAAATATTATTACGAATAAATAGCTGATGGAGTTGAAAAAAAATGAATATACGGGGTTTATTTTGTAAGTTAGTCTTATAATGCATTTGCTACTTTTTACAGAAGCTGTACAAGGCATTTGGAGCAATGAGAGATCCAAATATAGAGGGGATGATAGATGCAGATCATCGTATTGATTATGAAACAATTGTGAGGGTCATCACGACAGTGGCTGAAAGGGACATGATGATGATGAAAGAAGAATATCGGAAGAAGTCTGGAAGGGCACTGGAGAACGACATTTCTGAAGCATTTGCAAACCGCCAAGACTGCTTGCAACTCATTCTCATGATCTTGAATGGTCAGTTAGTGGTTAATCACTGATTGATCAATATTAATAAGTATTTTTTACTGATTGTGTTACAAAAATAACGAGAGGCAACAAGAAAATCAAAAAACAAGAACATACAAATTTACCCCTAGATGAAAAAAAAAAAGAAAAAAAACTATGGATAGAGGATAAGAAATTCACTAAATCAAATATCAACACAAAAGGCATATTTTGTGCGGCAATAACAAAATAGCATAATAATAAAACCCTAAAATTACATTATATATATATATATACACTCAAACCCTATCGGCCCGATCCTTCCACTACTACCACAGACCCCCAAAAATTATCATAATTAAAAGCTCCACCACATATGTCATATTGTGAGCTTTTTGGGCCAGGCTAAACAGAATTCAAGTCACCGTACTTTAACAATTGGACTATGGTCTAATAATTAATTGATGACCAATTTGTAAGGATTCAAAGAATGTCCATTTATCTAATTATCTCAAATATTCTTAAAACTTTCCTAATTATGATTATTTAGGATAAAAATTTATTTATTTTATCTCATCTGAAGTTAAAAAAGCTACTTTGTAAAACCTATAAAATGATCGACCAATTAAAATTTGCGCTGTTTTAGAATGTAAGCTTCTTCTTAAGTGTGACGAGAATTCTATCTTGTTGGGTCTTTTATTTTATAGGCAAAAATTGATCCCTCAAAGTAAGAAAATTCTCACTCTCTCCAAAATGGAATAACACAGTAGTTTCTTTTTCTCTCATATCGGGTCCTGATTATGTTGATACGTTTATTTTTGCTGTTTGGGATTTCTCATCATCAGGAGGCATACCGAGCCTATTGTACTACCGGGCAGTTATTGAAAGTTGCAACCAACAATATGGTAATGATTACTATTGTCGGGTACGTACATATATATATATATATATATATATTGAAGTTTTGATAAGAAGGGAAACATCTAGCCCTATTACGATTTTTGAATTACGTGTATACCAATTTGGCCATGCGGTACCCCTTTTTTGTTTTTTGTTTGTTTTTTTAAATCTCTCTCCAATTACCTTCTAGGACTAGATTTGGCTATGCAGTTCTTAAATGTTCAGAATCACACTAAATTTTTCATCGTGACTACTATTTCTAATTTTGTTCCTCACCACTCAGGATCTAGTACTGAGACAGCGGCTTCCAAGAGAGTATTATCTTGCAACTTCAATCAACAATGCATTTGAAGGGAAATGTCTTATAAAGGCTACGGAGGAGATATGTTCTCTGCGCTCGTCGGAGATTCCACGAATTAAAGAAAGCTACTGTTCACTATTTGGAAGAGAACTTAAAGATGACATTGAAAACTTCACGTTTGGGGATCATAGAAAGCTGGTACGTATACATGTTTAATATATGTAGTTCTCAGCTGTTATCACTTTGATTTATAAGTATGCCTAGATCGATTACCAACATTATAAGATGGAATAATATCATTGTTCACAATTTTCAGTCATCAGAAGTGTTAAAAAAAGGTTACAACGTTTTTTCTTCTCTACTCATCAAATTATACATCGATTTGACTTTAAGCCAATACATACATACATACATACATACATATATATATTTATATATTAATGGATTGATCAGTATTACATGCATATCCTTTAAAAGCCTAGGTAAAAAGGTTGGGGGGCTCAAGTCCCATAAGCCTTACTTGGTTTCGTCCCGGATACTATATGTAGGTGCGTATATAAGATAAGTACAGACAAATTGTATATACAAAGAATTGATCTTTAATTGTTTCAACTGGATTTGTATATATATAGCTGCTGCAAGGTGTGGAGCCAATTTCTATTGGTAATAAAATAGAAAAACAGTGTCTTGAAAAGATTGTGAGGTCTCTGCATGAGAAAGTTCTAGAGAACTTAAAACGTCCCAAGATGGCTATCGCAAGCCAAGTATGCGGACTAAATGAAGAAGATCTGCATGTTGTTGCTGACCGTTACCACGAAAAATATGGAAGATTCCTGGAGGAGGTATGTACTGCTTCTCATGCTTTTTATCTTATTTCCAAATTTCATGTTTTAGTTGTCTTGCACTGGTATCTAACTGAAGTTAGTTTTCACAGGATTTAACGCTTGCAGGATATGGACATGTTGAGCATGGACTTGTAACAAAAATCGAATGCGCTAGGAACCGTCCTGAGTATTTTGCAGAGGTAATCTTCCACATCCTGAAAGTTTTAAGTAACAGGGCATGCAGAGTATAAACCCCACCCTGTTTACTTCTGTTTTTGTTTATTAGTACTTCTCTGAAAATTTTGGTCCTTAAACTATTTAAACGTGCCACGTATTTCAATTATTTTACATATTTTCATGCTCATGATGATTATGATATAAACATTTGATTTGGAAGTATTCAACAGAACTAAATATTGAATTTTTTTTTTTTGTTAATTTTTGGAGGCTGATCAACCGAAAATGTCCAATTGGAGATTTTCCCACTTAAATACTGGAAAACTATTATTTGCAAGTTGGTTTGTTTAGTGAGCAATAGAATATAATCAGTTTTTGTTTAGTCGATGGTTTGCTATATACGGCTGTGTATGTGTTTTTTTGCCTTCAATTTGAACCGTCAAGGTATGCATTTGCATCGATTTTTATATTTATATGATTGCCATAAACATTTTTAGGAAAAAATAGGTGGTATGATTGAGTGGAAAAAAATGAATATGTAGGGGTTTATTTTGTAATTTATTGTCTTACAATGCTTTTGCAACTTTTTACAGAAGCTGTACAAGGCATTTGGAGAAATGAGAAATCTGAATATAGAGGGGATGATAGAAGCATATCATCAAATTGATGATGAAACAATTGTGTGGGTCATCACCATAGTGGATGAAATAGATATGATGATGATGAAAGAAGAATATCGCAAGAAGTCTGGAAGGGCACTGGAGGACGATCTTTCTGAGGCATTTGCGGACCGCCAGGACTGCTTGAAACTTATTCTTATGATCTTGAACCCCAATGCCCCAAACTGATGCCTGACGTTCCTGTCACGTTACATGCGGAAGATTGAGTAGCAAACTTTTGGAGATGTGTAATTTTGATGTTTTTGGATGCATTCATACTGCTTTTTTTATTTTTGAGATTTGATCTCTTTACACTATTTTAAACCAACCCGTGACATGTAGTGTGGTTGTTTGCCCTGATGATTGTTTTACAAACTGAAAGATTTTGGATGAACTTGAACTTGTTAAATCATTCAGACCGTCTTGTCTGAAAAATATGCTGCAAGAGTCCTGCAAAGCATTTTGCAAAGGGCAGTGAAGGTGGTCAATGAAAATCGAAGTTACAGAAGATATTAGCAGATGGGTTTATATTTCAAAACTCATCGAAGAAGTTGTTGTTGTTGTTTTTCGGGGTGTTTTTCCTTCTTCTTCTTCTTCTTCTTCTTCCTGATAACAGATGTGGATATGTTGTGCAGCAGAATTACACAGTGATCATAAGAATTCATATGCCTTCCTTGACTACTCAGTAAGCCCGATTTCCTCTAAAAATGAACTCACGCATCTCTTAGATCACACTCAAAATCAATAAGATGATGAAACATAAAATAAAAAAAGAGAGAGGTAAAGAATCGATCAACTAGTCTTTTATTTGCATGATACATATATAAAAAATCTAACTCGTTTTGTGAAATAATCTGTTTAATATAGTGTAATCATATGTCACAACTAGAGATATTGGAGCCTCTGTTTTTAGATGTTAAGGAGTAGTAAATGCTGTTTTTAGATGTTAAGGAGTAGTAAATGCCCGTAAAACAAATTCTGAGCTATGGGGATCAAAGGCAAAAAAAAACCATGTGTTCTACTGAAATTTCCCTAGCAATAAAAAAGGCAACCTACCAAATTACTACTTGTAATCCACTAAAATTGCCGAAACCAACAATGACCATCGGGGGCTTCTGGTCACATGTCAGTTACCGCTCACTGAATAGTAATTTGGTACATTATTTTTTATGATCTACAAGATTATTTTCATTTTCAACACAAAGGAACAAACTTAATTCTCTGTCTCCAATCACTGCACTGTAATATGATAGATTATTAGAGACAAATATATCATATTATCTTTCTTTTTAACACAAACTGTCGTACATCTCAGGTTCCGGTCATCAAAGATTGATATGTTAGAATGCCATATTATTTTACATTCTTAACGCAGATGGCCGGTTACCTCCGGATCCGGTCACCAAAGAGTAATCTAATAGATTATTATTATAATATACAAGATTATTTTCTAAACACAAAGGAAAGAGAGAACGAGCCTATTTCTAGCCCAGCTTCATAAAGCTTTAAGAGAGAGATTTGGGAGTATAGCGGGGGGCCTTCGCTTCATTAGAAATTGGGGGAATGTCACAAATGCCACTATTTCAAAACCTCTTGACATTTTTTATATGGTGTTTAGGTACTTTACTTCTTTGCCACCCAATAGTATTAATCAAAGGTCAAATGGTCAAAGGTCAACGTAATATGTTCTACTCAAATTATCAATTTTAATTAAAAAAAATTCTACATGATCTTAAATTGTCTATATTTTGGAAATTCTACAATAATATTTTGTATTCTCAACATGGATAGCCAAACGTCTCTGACACGAGCCATCAATGCTGATCGCCATAGTATTATAGTAGAATATTTTGGATATTCTACTAAAATACTTTCTCTTTTCAAGATGGATGATCGGATGCCTCCTCACTCTAACCGCTGGCATCGGTCCTTGAAATTTTCGAGTAGAATATTTTCATTATTATACTAGAATATTTTGAAAACATAGATGATCGAAAATCTCTGACTCTAGCTATTAGCACTGATCACAGGAATATTCTAGTAGAATATTGTGAGTATTCTATTAAAATATTTTTGATGTTTTGGTAGAATTTTACAGTCATAATCTGAAATAATTTATGGTTCTGATCATCGATAATGATTGTCAAAGAAATTCTATTAGAATACTTTTTGGATTCTAATAGCAGATTTTTTAGATTTTGTCAAAATATTATTTGACTCTATCAGAATATTTTTTTTATTTGAAGAGATTTTGATAGATTATTTTTTATATTCTACTAAAATACATTTTTGAAATATTTTTTAGTAGAAAAAAAAAAAAAACGTACAAACGTATAACAGCCACGAAAGAATGTGTTACAGGATTGCCGCAAATTAAACATCAAAACCTACGTAACTACATATCACCAGCTCCGACGCGCCACAACCGACGCTCTAAATCCCTCTGGTCTGAACATGCCTTGATTCAAACTTCTTATCACCTTCTATAACCCACATATCAGAAAGACGTAACATTAGTGTTTCAACTCCAATAGACAAGTTTTCAAGTTTCTCAACTCTAACCAAATAGGCCACAGGCAACTAAGAATTCAAAAAATTTTCAGATTATAACCAATTTCCTATGTCACAAAACTGAATCAATGTCCACTTTTGGGCACCAAAATTGCAAATAGTAAACCTAATAATATAGTTATTCAATTGTTCCCATAATTGCTTAGAAGCCAAAACTACACGGAAAAAGAAACGGAGAGAGAGAGAGTACGTAGCGAATGAGATGGGGAGAAGTGAAGAGGCATTTGGCGCTCCAGAGAGGATCGTTGAGCTCCGTTGCTAGTTCGCCGTCCCGACTGCCGGAGGAATTTCGTCATCAAAGATTTGTCGCGGCAATCGGCAAGTAGTCGGCGCATACGAGACCTTCCATGGCTAACCGCTGGAGATCGCGGCAGCGAGATCTGACCGTAACTCTCCTCTCCGCGAGCTCTGTGCGAGGATGCTAAGTATTTGCCCGACTCTGGCCACCTTCAGGTGAGCCGAAGATCTAATCGGGAGATCGGGACTGTGGCGCCGCCTTCGCGCGACCTCTGGCCACCAAGGATTTCATTATGAGCTCCTCCCGACTCCGGCCATCTCATCGGAAGCTCTTCATGTCACCGGCGCCACCTTCACCGGAAACATTTCAGTCTCTTGTAATCAAATTATGAGCTTAGCTAACTGCTAATCAGATTGCCTCAGAAACTTGGTTTATAAAACCTATTGTAACGTGAGTAGATCCTAGAAGAAACCACAGCTATTATCAAAAGATATAGATGAAAGGGGGCCAATTTTAATATAAGTCGGCATGAAGACATCTATTACACAAGGACCATAGAATGAAATATCAATGTACACCCATGCATACAAAAATCACATGTAATATTAGTATCGTATACGTATATGTAATGTTATTATTTATATGTCTACATGCATAAGTGGACAGAAGCAAAATGACGTAGGAGCCAAATCAGAGAAGAATTTCAACGAAATTCAGCCTGAGAAATAGGTGAAAATCACACTAACACCTAGAGAAAACTGGGAAACAAACCCAGAGAAAGAGCTCAGCTCAATATTCATTCATCAACAAACCAAATCTGGTCTCTTCCTTGACAGTACAGAGGAACTAATACACCAAAGGGGCTGCATCAAAGACACGCTCAACTAAGGGACTAGACCTCCCAAAACGACCACGTTTTGGATACTAGGAAAAAAAAAAAAAAAAAAAAAAAGACAAAACAGCCTCTAAAACGACAGCTCGGGTCTTATTACAAACAGTAAAGGTAGGTTCCAAAAAAAACGACAAGCAAAACAACTTGATGTTCCTACATCAGACTCCCTGCTTAAGAAGGATTCGACCCCGAATCGTCAAGTTTAGAAACAGCAACGTCTTCATGGAAGCTCCTACATCAGTTCTTCCCTTCTCAGAAAGAACTTGTCCTCAAGTTCAATTCAAACATTAGCCTTGAAAACAACATCCAGTGGGAAAACCAAACCTCCAAAGCTGATCAATTCATTGTACCACAGAAGTTGGCAGGAGGACTTGACTTCAACCGCTCCAAGACACAGGCTCGTTACAAGAAATTCGGCGTTGAAGAAGAGAATTGTCCAACAATGCCACAAGCCGCTCATCAACTCCGAGAAGTAAAGAAAGCAAGGATCATGGAGCTGAAAATTCCCTTTTCAGTTCATCATGAATCCATAAAGGTATCAAACTAACTTTCAAAACTGTTTTGATCTTCCTTCAAAGGCTAAGTCGCTTGCTGCTCCTATTCTTGATCACTTCCTTTGGAAAGTTCAGCTCCTTATTGTTTCCCTTCAAGGACTCTGTTGCCTCCCTTTCTATACT
Source organism: Ficus hispida (assembly GCA_025413025.1). Lineage (NCBI taxonomy): Eukaryota > Viridiplantae > Streptophyta > Magnoliopsida > Rosales > Moraceae > Ficus > Ficus hispida. Next base: position 12,897,741 of record CM046368.1, on the reverse strand, counting down.
GTCTTCAACAATGTCATGAAGTCCCAAGGCTGCACATTTCCTCCACACTTTAGGATTGGAGTTTGTCAAAGTTGTTGCATGGTGGAAAACTATTTTGTCCAGCTTCAGGGAACCTAGGATCGAAGTAATCAATGAGTATTCTCTCCCTTGTTCATTATCATCACCAAGGTACTTCAAAGCATTCAACATAGCCCTTCCGTCACAGTTCTAAAAGCATGTTGTTTTCCAAGTGGATCAGTGACCACTGGCTTTTCAATTTTAGGCCTTCCAATAATAAAGAATACAATAAGGGACGTTGCAAAAGCTGTCAATGGCTCCTTAATGACCCGCACAACTCCACCTTTCAATTCTACTGTTTCCACTTCTCCCCTGTTATTGTCAATAGCTCCTTTAACTAAAGGATTTGGGTCCCCTTCAAAGAATTTATACTGAGGTAAAACATTATCCAAGAAAGCAGTTTCCCTATAATTAGCTTCGACCTACACAATTTTCCAAACGTAATTTGCCACACTCATACAACTGTTCACAAAATTAGCGACATCCCGTTGAAAACTAGCATAAGCGACGAGCAAATTTTTCTGAACACTTGTACTGGGACCCTCTGTATTTTTCTCATAATCCTTTAAAGCACCACCAATATCCATGTCAAGACCCACAACGATAGTAAAATAACATGGGGCAACTAGTTTTTCCATTTTGCCTTCATTTAGCTCTTAACTCTCTGTTTCTAGCTTCAAATTCACAGTAACTACATCCGGTACAAGAAGGCCAAAGAGAAGTTTTTGTCTACCTATTTCATCCACTTTGTCAATGATTTCATCAACAAATTCAGAGCCAGAGTTTTCTAATGCAACTTTAGAAGAAATAGATGCTTTCTCACCAACCTTGAAGGGCACTTCAATTGGTCTTCTTGCAGCAACAAATGAACCAGCTGCTGTTGACTCCATGATCTTCTCTTGAGCAGCTCCCACATCCACAGAAGAAGCTTCCATTGTAGTCTCCACTACTAAATCTTCTTTAGCACCTTCAAGACCAGCTGCTTGCCCACACTCGTAATCTTCTACATTGTGCTCCTCTTCTAATTGCTCTTCAAGAATCCGAACGTTCTGTTGTACAAAATTTGAGCCCAACCCTTTACGACTCTGATTTCTTTGTCTTATCAAGATTTCTGGAGTCCACAAAGCATCAAACGGCAGGGGAGGATATTGAACAATTTTCTCCACAACATAATTGTTTGTACCAGGCCAAGCATAGTAGGAGTTTTGAGGTTGTGGCTTGTATTCAAAAGCCTGATAGTATCGCAAAAATTCATGTATTAATTTCTTCTCATATTTGCCGAGGTCTGAATTCTTGGTTTACCAACATGAGTTCGTTTGTTTTAGAGCCTATTCCACCAATAAGAAGCAAAATCTCTCAAACTTCTAGCAACTAGTTTTGCTTCTTTCTCTGAGGAAACATAAACATGCCTAAAGAAATCTTCCACTTCTTGAATCCAACCTAAAGCATCTTCTTCCCCATATCCACCAGAAAATAATGGAATACCAAAATCATTATGATCTTCCATTTTCAGACAAGAATACCTGCGTTTGCTGTTGTCCATCAAAGCTACATAAGGAACTCCAAGACCATCGCGATTGAAGCTCCGAAATTCTGCCCGGGACTTCTCCAATGTCAACACATCTCCCGTTGTGATCCATTGGCTTCCTAACACCGGACGTAGCATAACTTTCGCTATGCCCCCATCGATGTGGTTTCACCTTGGGATGGCTGCACAACAACACAACGGTTCTGGAGGCACATCACCAGCGACCAGCTGCTGCCATGGTTTGGGAACACTTCCCTCGGCGAAATCGACGGATGCTCGACTTGATTTCTCGAGCTGTACATCAAGCCCAACCCTTAGATCTCCAACTCTTTCAGGTCGATGATGGGTTACAGCCCCCTCTCGATCACATCGAAGTTCTCGATCCGCCCAAAAGGCCCTCATACCGTGAACATCGTCGACGGCCTGGCGACTACCTTCGCCAAATCTGGCCATCACACCCACGGGAAGGATCTGTGTCTCTGATACCAATATAATGTAGGAGCCAAATCAGAGAAGAATTGCAACGAAATTCAGCCTGAGAAATAGGTGAAAATCACACTAACACCTAGAGAAAACTGGGAAACAAACCCAGAGAAAGAGCTCAGCTCAATATTCATTCATCAACAAACCAAAATCTGGTCTCTTCCTTAACAGTACAGAGCAACTAATACACCAAAGGGGCTGCATCAAAGACACGCTCAACTAAGGGACTAGACCTCCCAAAACAACCACGTTTTGGATACTTAAAAGAAAAAACGACAAAGCAGCCTCTAAAACGACTACTCAGGTCTTATTACAAACAGTAAAGGAAAGTTCCAAAAAAAAAAAAAAACGACAAGCAAAACAACTTGATATTCCTACATCACAAAACATCAGTTCGAAAACCTTCAGCAGAAGCTTCCCAGTGCCCAACACGAAACCTGCATCAGTGTTTCCAATTCCAGTAGCAAATTGGCCAAAAGCCCCGGCAGTGAAAGTGTGAGAATCTGTACCTAACAGAACCTGGAAACCAGGGTAAGGATTTAATTGCTATAGAGGGACACAAGGTTTTTTTCAAGGAAAAGAAAAAGTTTAAACGAATAAACTACAATTGAAGAGACCGCACCTCTCCAGGTCTGCAATGACCTTCTTGAGCAAGAGCAACATGTCATACACCCTTATAATCTGGGTTAGCCTGCAAAGTATAAATCAACCTCACTTCAATTTTCAACACAAACAACCAGAGAATAAAAGATGATAAAAGTACAACAGAAAACGCACACAATTATGCGACTAGTTGGCCATACCTTAAAATTACCCAGATATTTAATATCATAAAAGTACTTGATAATTTGTTCATTGCAGAAATCCCTCAAGATGTCCACATTACGATTTGCATGTTCATCGCTTGTAAATATATAATGGTCTGGAATAATTACAATCTTCTCACGGTCCCAAACCTTACCGTGGAAAGAATTAGGCACTTATTAAATACCACAAGAGGCAAATTGACCTATTAAAAATGAGAAAAACATGCACAAAGTAAAAGTTGTATCAATGGAAACATTAAACAGCTTATAAATATAAAGTGCAATAAAAATGTGACATCGTGGATAGTTGCTAAAACGAAATCTCTCTCTTCAGAAAAAGCAAACAAACAAAATTTAGACACAAAGAAAAAAAAGGAAGATTTATGGAAAGAAGGGACGAAAAAATGGGAGGTGGGAAGGTAAGGAAATTGACCTTGTTTAAGAAAGGAGCCGAATTGGGGGCAATTGCAGAGGAAGCCATGGCGGGTTGGTTTGGGCGGATTTCTGTGTCCTGATTTCTGGGAATTTAAGGACTGAATTGATGATTGGCAAAATGTGTATATCTTCTCTTCTCTACTGTGTCTGAGACTCTGCGTTTCTTTCTCTGTTTGTAATTGTTGTTTGGGAAGGAGGGGGTTCGAACAGAGTGGCGGCGGCAGAGGTGAGTGGAAAGCGGGGCTTAGATTTGGGGATCGATTTGCGATTGAAATGGAGAATTGGAGATGGTGTTTCAATCACGTGGACGCCTCTCGTTGGTCTGTTAAAAAAATAATAATTAGCAAACAAGTAAAAGGAAAATTTTACTAGATTATATTCTGTTTTTACTAGATTTTACTAGATTTTATATTCTGTTTTTTTTATTTGAAGAGATTTTACTAGATTTTATATTCTGTTTTTTTTATTTGAAGAGATTTTGATAGATTATTTTTTATATTATACTAAAATACATTTTTGAAATCTTTTTTAGTAGAAAAACAAAACATACAAACGTACATGAACAGCCACAAAGGAATGTGTTACAGGATTGCTGCAAATTAAACAACAAAATCTGCATAACTACATATCACCAGCTCCGACGCGCCACAACCGACGCTCCCTCTCTCCCTCTGGTCTGAATATGCCTTGATTCAAACTTCTTGTCACCTACTACAACCACATTTCAGAAAGGCTTAAGATTAGTGTTTCAACTCCAATAGACAAGTTTTCAAGTTTCTCAACTCTAACCAAATTCTTATGTCACAAAACTGAATCAATGTACACTTTTGGGCACCAAAATTGCAAAAAGTAAACCTAATAATATAATTTTTCAATTGTTCCCATAATTGCTTAGAAGCCAAAACTACACAGAAAAAGAAACGGAGAGAGAGAGTACCTAGCGAATGAGATGGGGAGAAGTGAAGAGGCATTTGGGGCTCCAGAGAGGATCGTTGAGCTCCGTCGCCATGTCACTGGCGCCACCTTCACGGGAAACATTTCAGTCTCTTGTAATCAAATTAAAAGCTTAGCTAACTGCTAATCAGATTACCTCAGAAACTTGTGGTTTATAAATCCTACTGTAACGTGAGTAGATCCTAATAGGTTTCACAGCTATTATCAAAGATATAGATGAAATTAATATAAGTCGACATGAAGACGTCCATTACACAAAGACCAGAGAATGAAATATCTATATATACACCTGTGCATACAAAAATCACATGTAATATTTGTATTATATACATATATGTAATGTTATTATTTATATGTCTACATGCATAAGTGGACAAGCAAAATGACGTAGGAGCCAAATCAGAGAAGAATTTCAACGAAATTCAGCCTGAGAAATAGGTGAAAATCACACTAACACCTAAAGAAAACTGGGAAACAAACCCAGAGAAAGAGCTCAGCTCAATATTCATTCATCAACAAACCAAATCTGGTCTCTTCCTTGACAGTACAGAGGAGCTAATACACCAAAGGGGCTGCATCAAAGACACGCTCAACTAAGGGACTAGACCTCGCAAAACGACCACGTTTTGAATACATAAAAAAAAAAAAAAAAAACCGACAAAACAGCCTCTAAAACGACAACTCAGGTCTCATTACAAACGGTAAAGGAAAGTTCCAAAAAAAACGACAAGCAAAACAACTTCATGTTCCTACATCAGACTCCCCTGCTTAAGAAGGATTCAACCTCAAATCGTCAAGTTTAGAAACAGCAATTCATGGAAGAACTTGTCCTCAAATTCAATTCAAACATGAGCCTTGAAAACAACATCTAGTGGGAAAACCAAACCTCCAAAGCAAGCCTTTTTTTTTTTTTTTTTTTTACTGTGATTTTGGAAACTGTTTTGATCTCCCTTCAAAGGCTAAGTCGCTTGCTGCCCCTATTCTTGATCACTTCCTTTGGAAAGTTCAGCTCTTTATTGTTTCCCTTCAAGGACTCTGTTGCCTCCCTTTCTATACTGTCTTCAACAATGTCATGAAGTCCCAAGGCTGCACATTTCCTCCACACTTTAGGATTGGAGTTTGTCAAAGTTGTTGCATGGTGGAAAACTATCTTGTCCAGCTTCAGGGAACCTAGGATCGAAGTAATCAATGAGTAGTCTCTCCCTTGTTCATTATCATCACCAAGGTACTTCAAAGCATTCAACATATAGCCCTTCCATCACGGTTCTCAAAAGCATGTTGTTTTCCAAGTGGAACAGTGACCAGTGGCTTTTCAATTTTAGGCCTTCCAATAATAAAGAATACAATAAGGGACGTTGCAAAAGCTGTCAATGGCTCCTTAATAACCCTCACAACTCCACCTTTCAATTCTACTGTTTCCACTCCTCTACTGTTATTGTCAATAACTCCATTAACTAGAGGATTTTGCTCCCCTTCAAAGAATTTATACTGAGGTAAAGCATTATCCAAGAAAGCAGTTTCCCTATAATTATCTTCGACCCACGCAATTTTCCAAACGTAATTTGCCACATTCATACCACTATTCACAAAATTAGGGACATCCCGTTGAAAACTAGCATAAGAGACAAGCAAATTTTTCTGAACACTTGTATTGGGACCCTCTGTATTCTCCTCATAATCCTTTAAAGCACCGCCAATATCCATGTCAAGACCCATAACGATAGTAAAATAACATGGGGCAACTAGTTTTTCCATTTTGCGTTCATTTAGCTCTAAACTCTCTGTTTCTAGTTCTAGACTCAAGTTCATTTTGCCTTCAGTAATACATCCGGTACAAGAAGGCCAAAGAGAAGTTTTTGTCTATCTATTTCATCAACAAATTCAGAGCCAGAGTTTTCTAATGCAACTTTAGAAGAAATAGATGCTCTCTCACAAACCTTGAAGGGCACTTCAATGGGTCTGCTTGCAGCAACATTTGAACCATTTCTAATTGAAGCGTTTTCTTTGAACAATTTAATACTACATTTTAAATTTGTTATAATTTGTCAGTTAACATCCAATATGTATTCTGTTTTGTTTAACAGTCATGTGGTGGCCAGTGTGGTATGATGCATTTGTCTGATTTGATGGTTTTTTTTTTTTAATTCGCCTTTGCATTCAATTGAATTTCTAAAATATCCTTGGTTTCAAACCATCAAACTCTTGATTCGGTAAAACAAACGAATTAAAGAGACAAATGTGTCTCCCTTAATGAAACGCATGCACAACTACAAGAAAATATATTAATTTTATTTATTTTTCTTAGAAGATTAATTTTTATTTTTGCATTTGACTGTTTGCTTTTTATTGATGCTCTGCTGCAACATATATGTGTGGTACAAAAGATTATGATTTTTTTTTTAGGGGAAGATTTGCTATGATATTACCATTATCATTTTTCCCCTAAAGAATATTACCAAAATCATACTATAACATATGATTGATTTAGATTAATTGTGATATTTCCAATATAATTTTTTTTCCCTGAACAATATTACCATTGTAGTCTCCACTACTAAATCTTCTTTAGCACCTTCAAGACCGGCTGCTTGCCCACACTCGTAATCTTCTACATTGTGCTCCTCTTCTAATTGCTCTTCAAGAATCCGAACGTTCTGTTGTACAAAATTTGAGCCCAACTCTTTACTACTTCGATTTCTTTGTCTTATCAAGATTTCTGGAGTCAACAAAGCATCAAACGGCAGGGGAGGATCTTGAACAATTTTCTCCGCAACATAATTGTTTGTACCAGGCCAAGCATAGTAGGAGTTTTGAGGTTGTGGCTTGTATTCAAAAGCATGATCATATCGCAAAAATTCATGTATTAATTTTCTTCTCATATTTGCCCAGGTCTGAATTCTTGGTTTACCAACATGAGATCGTTTGTTTTAGAGCCTATTCCACCAATAAGAAGCATAATCTCTCAAACTTCTAGCAACTAGTTTTGCTTCTTTCTCTGAGGAAACATAAACATGCCTAAAGAAATCATCCATTTCTTGAATCCAACCTAAAGCATCTTCTTCCCCATATCCACCAGAAAACTAATGGAATACCAAAGTCATTATGATCTTCCATTTTCAGACAAGAATACTTGCGTTTGCTTTTGTCCATCAAAGCTACATAAGGAACTCCAAGACCATCGCAATTGAAGTTCCGAAATTCTGCCCAGGACTTCTCCAATGTCAACACATCTCCCGTTGTGCCCCCATCGATGTGGTTTCACCTTGGGATGGCTGCGCAACGGTTCCGGAGGCACATCACCAGCGTCCAGCTGCTGCCATGGTTTGGGTCGAACACTTCCCTCGGCGAAATCAACGGATGATCGACTTGATTTCTCTTGCCGTACATCATGCCCAACCCCTTAGATCTCCAACTCTTTCAGGTCGATGGTGGGTTACAGCCCCCTCTCGATCCCGTTGAAGTTCTCGATCCGCCCACAAGGCCCTCGTACCGTGAACATTGTCGACGGCATGGCGACTAACTTCGCCAATTCTGGCCATCACACCCACGGGAAGGATCCGTGTCTTTGATACCAATCTAATGTAGGAGCCAAATCAGAGAAGAATTTCAACGAAATTCAGCCTGAGAAATAGGTGAAAATCACACTAACACCTAGAGAAAACTGGGAAACAAACCCAGAGAAAGAGCGCAGCTCAATATTCATTCATCAACAAACCAAATGTGGTCTCTTCCTAGACAGTACAGAGGAACTAATACACCAAAGGGGCTGCAGCAAAGACACGCTCAACTAAGGGACTTAGACCTCCCAAAAGGACTACGTTTTGGATACTTAAAAAAAAAAAAAAGACAAAACAGCCTCTAAAACGACAACTCAGGTCTCATTACAAACAGTAAAGGTAAGTTCCAAAAAAAAAACGACAAGCAAAACAACTTGATGTTCCTACATCACAAAACATCAGTTCAAAAACCTTGAGCAGAAGCTTCCCAGTGCCCAACACGAAACCTGCATCAGTGTTTCCAATTCCAGTAGCAAATTGGCCAAAAGCCCCTTCAGTGAAAGTGTGAGAATCTGTACCTAACAGAACCTGGAAACCAGGGTAAGGATTTAATTGCTATATAGGGACACATGGTTTTTCTCGAGGAAAAGAAAATGTTTAAACGAATCAACTACAACTGAAGAACTGCACCTCTCCAGGTCTGCAATGACCTTTTTGAGCAAGAGCAACATGGCATACACCCTTATAATCTGGGTTAGCCTGCAAGGTATAAATCAACCTCATTTCAATTTTCAACACAAACAACCAGAGAATAAAAGATGATAAAAGTACAACAGAAAAGGCACACAATTATGCGACTAGTTGGCCATACCTTAAAATTACCCAGATCTTTAATATCATAAAAGTACTTGATAATTTGTTCATTGCAGAAATCCCTCAAGATGTCCACATTACGATTTGCATGTTCATCGCTTGTAAATATATAATGGTCTGGAATAATTACAATCTTCTCACGGTCCCAAACCTTAATGTCAAAAGAATTAGGCACTTATTAGATACCACAAGAGGCAAATTGACGTATTAAAAATGAGAAAAACATCGCACAAAGTAAAAGTTGTATCAATGGGAACATAAAACAGCTTATAAATATAAAGTGCAGTAAAAATGGGACATCGTGGAGAGTTGCTAAAACGAAATCTCTCTCTTCACATTAAACATCAGTGATCTTTGAAACCAACAACAAATTCTAAACTGGGGTCATCAAAATATCAACATTAACCCAAACATTCTCACCCGGGCTCAACTGGGGTTTCTCCGAAGCCCTAGCCAAAATCTTCTCGGTCATCGTCATCCCAGTCTTGACCTGAAAAAAAACCAACCCATCATAAAAAACCACAAAACAAAAATACCCATCAACGAGAAATAAACTAAAAACAAAAAACTAACCGCCAACCTCCCCCGGCATCCCCCCCCCCCCGACGACCCCCCCTCTCTCTTCCCCTTTCTCTCTCTCTTCCCCTCCCTCCCGCCGGCCCCCACCCCCGGCCTCGCCCCACCCCCGACGACCACCCTCCCCCCGGCCGCCACCCTCCCCGGCCGCCCCCATCCCCCAGCGATTCTCGCGAAATCGTCGGGGGATGGGGGCGCCGGGGATGGGGGCGGCCGGGGAGGGTGGCGGCCGGGGGAGGGGGGTCGTCGGGGTGGGGGGAGGTCGGGGGTGGGGGCCGGCGGGAGGGAGGGGAAGAGAGAGAGAGGGGAAGAGAGAGAGAAGAGAAGAGAGAGAAAGAGGAAGAGAGAGGGGGGTCGTCGGGGGGGGGGGGAGTGCCGGTGGAGGGTGGCGGCCGGGGGAGGGGGGAGGCCAGGGGTGGGGGCCGGCGGGAGGGAGGGGAAGAGAGAGAAAGGGGAAGAGAGAGAAGAGAAGAGAGAGAAAGGGGAAGAGAGAGAAAATGGGGTGCCGGCGGTGACGGCCGGCGTCCGGGGCTGGGGTCAGAGGTGGCCGGAGTTGGGTCGCCGGTGTCGGGGATGAGCCGCCGGCGTCCGTCGCCGGCGGCGGAAAGATCGCCGGCGACGGAGAAGATTTTAGGTGGGAATGATTATGTGAGGTTAGGTGTATGATAAATATCGTACACCATCAATGTTTGAACCTTTCGATTAAATCTTAACGGTCTAAAAAAGAACTCTACCGGTAGGACCCTCAGAGGGTCTCTATCACAACCACACCCTTTTTAAAATGTTATTGGTTGGAATTTTGTCGCCACAAACAACTCCAAGGGATCTTTATTTGAACATTTCTAATTGAAGTGTTTTATTTGAATAATTTAATACCACGTCTTAAATTTGTTATAAATTATCACATAACATCCAATATATGTCTTGTTTTAGTCTTAAATATATATTCTGTTTTGTTCAACAGTCATGTTGTGGCCAGTGTGGTGCTGTTCAATATTGAAACATTTGTGTGATATGATGGTTTTTTTTTTTTGGTTCGCCTTTGGTACCAACCATTCAATTGAATTTCTAAAATATCCTTGGTTTCAAACCATCACACTTTTGATTTGGTAAAACAAATGAATTAAAAAGATAAATGTGTGTCTCCCTTAATGAAACGCATGCTTAACCACAAGAAAATATATGAATTTTATTTATCTTTCTTGGAAGATTAATTTTGATTTTTTTATTTGATCGTTTGCTTTTTAGTGATGTTTTGTTGCAACATATATGTGTGGTAGAAAAGATTGCTAGGATTTTTTTTAGGGGAAGATTTGCTATGATATTACCATTGTCCTTTTTCCCCCAAAGAATATTACCAAAATCATACTATAACATACGATTGATTTAGATTTAATTGTGATATTTCCAATTTCTTTTTTTTTCCCCCCTAAACAATGTTACCAATATCATACAATAATATATGATTTTTTTAAATTGAATTTTAATTAACCTCTTTAAAATATATTATGACAAACAAGTTACCTACAGGGAAAAAATTTACGATAATGAGAAATAAAAAAGAAAAGTTCCTTTTATGTACCCACACATGAATAAAATCTTGGATATGAGTTTTTAAAATTAGGAGATTCGGATGTTTATTTAAAAATGCATAAAATGAGCACTACGTAAAATTAAATAACTATGCCATATTTATACCATGCGGAAAGCACGAATTATCTCGAATTTGGCTGGCATAAGATAGACAGTAGAAATGATGTTTTGGAAGTTTATTATTATTATTATTATTATTTGAAAGGGAAGTTTCTTTTATTATTGGATGTTAATATATTTGAAAATGTACATGGAGGCCGTTAATATTGTTACTGGCCTAAGCAATATATATATAGGTTATCGGAGGCCTTTTTTTTCTTTTCTTTTTTTTTGACAATTACTTGTAGATTAATATTGTAAAAAAGCCAAGTAATATATATATATATATATATGTATATTTATGGTATTGGAGGTTAATTTTTTTGACAGTTTACTTGGAGTTAATATTGTAAGAAGCCCAACAAATGGCAAAGACAACCCACTCGCGTCAATCTTACGCGTGAACTGTGTAATAGTAAAACATCAACGTCGTTGTCTTGACGAGGCCATAAAAATGAACTAGGGTTTCTTGATGAGCTGCACTATAAATATTGCTTTTTCTACACAAACCCTACCTTCACCTTCAATTCAGAAAACCTCTCGGCTCTTACTGCGGCATCTTCGGAACAACTGGAAGTTATCAGCTCATCGATATGGCCGCTGTAGCTCAGGTAAAGATTAATTGGCCGTCAAGTAATTGAGATTTTGTGTGATTAATTTCTTTTTTAATTTTAATTTCACAATTTGGTAGATTTTATTTTTTAATTTTTCGTAAATGAAAAGTTTGTAGAAGTTCGATCTGTTGTGTTTGTTCAGTTTTAATACATAAAGTCATATCAATCTTCGGACTTTCTCCTTAAAAAAGGTTCGGATTAGATTGGATCTTTCGATTACGTCTCCAAGTTAAAACTTTCATTTTCGCAGAAATTTCTGGAAACCTTTCTTTGCTTGGATTTCATTTTCAACTGCTTTTTTTTCCCAGATGGGATGTATATTTGTTTTGTGTTTTGAGCTCGCTGGTCTTCATATTTGTTTGTTTATATGTTCAACTCGATTCATTAATTGAACCCAAGGTATTTTTTTTTTTTTTTCTATGTGTAATACAATCAAAACAATAAATATTTTTTGCTGTAGTAAACAAGAAAAAAAAGGAAAAGAAAAGTTAAAATTTGCAGCATCAATGACCTAAACAATAACCATAAAACAAATATTATTTCGTAAAATAGTTTTAAAATCTCTTATAATAATAGTATTCTTATACCACTAATTGCGGACGCTCAACATAAACCACCAAAGAATTCTTTAAAAATAAAAAGCATGCAAGTTGACGGTAGGTGGCTTGATTACACAGGAATCTTTTGGTGACTTTTTCTTCTATTTATATAGGATATATATATATATAATATCAATAACTCCAATTCCTTTTAAATGGAGAGGTCTTCATCATGTTCTAACGAATGCAGGTACCCCATTTCGGACTTGGGAGCAACAGTGTTGATGGACCTGCTTCGATAGTTGACCTTGAGAATGCGGTCTTTCGAGATTTGGTTAACAGTATACGTTCTATTTTGGCTCAAGGTACTGTCTCTTTTTGTCTGATTAATTAATTTTGCGATTTTCTATATTTTTTTACATTTTTTTATAGTGAAAATTGTTTGTTTGTTTGTTTGTTTGTTTTTTTTTTTTTTAAGCAAATGAAAATAGTTTGTTGTGCGTTACTTTAAATTGCATACATGTATCCTAAGTACTAAGTTGACACTAAGTGAAGATTTTGTACAGAACAAAATCTAAATTATATATTGATTGATAGAGAAATAAAGTTCCATTAACAAAAATTGTATTATGTAGTATTTTTTAGAAATTAAAAAAAGAAAATTACACTATTTAAAATAATTAAGAGTAAGTAACAATAAATAGTAAATTTACTAATTAATAAATTATATAATTATTAGAAGTTTTGTTATGATTGACTAATGGATATGGTCAGTTATTGACCAATATTAATATGTCTGTTTATGGTAATTTTTCTATTAAATTAAAAAATGATTGAGATCATGTACTGAAATAAAAAGAAACTTTCTATTTATCTCATTTTTTCAAATATTTTCAAAACCTACTTTTATTTTGATTATTTGCCGTGAAAGTGGTATTTACTTCTTTCTCTCAAAAGCTACTTATATAATTTGTAAAACTGATAAAATGGTCTAGGAATTAAAGTTTAATTTTTCCGCTGTTTTAGAATGTTAGCTTCTTCTTGTGTGTGCCGAGAATTATCTTGTTGGGTCTTTTATTTTATATACATGCAAAAATTGATCCCTCAAAACAAGAAAATTTCTCATTCGCTCCGTAACATTGAATTGGTTAATTAGTTAACACAATAGCTTCTTTTTCTCTCTTCTTGAGTTCTAATTTTCTTGATATGCCCATTTTTTCTGTTTTGGATCTTCTATCATCAGGAATTTACATATCTGGCTGGTTTGAAAGTCTTCGAAGGATTCGTAATATGGTATCACTGTATAACGAAGGATTGTTCTACCGGGCAGTTATTGAAAGCTGCAACCAAGAATATGATAATGATAACGATTTCCAGGTATATATATATATATAAGACTTTTGAAGTTCTGATGAGAAGGGAATTAAATCAATCGCGATATTATGGTTTTTGAATTACGTGTACAGGTACCTATTAGGCCATGCAGTACCCTTTTATATTTTTTCGTTTGTTTTTTTCTCCTCCAATTGCCTACCGGAGCTATATTTGGCTATGCATGCAGTTCTTAAAGTTCCAAAAATCACACTATTTTTTCATCACAACTATTAGTATCTCTAATTTTGTTCCCCACCGCTCAGCGTCTAGTACTGCGCCGGCTGCTTCCAATTGACTATTTTCGCGCAACTATGATCAACGGGTATTTGAGCACGATGGATCTTATAAATGCCACGGAGCTGATAAGTTTTTGGCGCTCATCGGAGATTCAACAAATTAAAGGAGTCTACCCTTTACTATTTGGAAGAGATCTTGAAGTTGACATTGAAAGCGTCACGGTTGGGGAGCATAGAGAGGTATACATGTTTTATGTAGTACTCAGCTGTAATCAAATTGATTTATAAGCAATGCCGTGATTACAAATATTACAAGACGGAACAATCTCATTGTTGTTCACAAACTTCAGTCATGACAATAGTAGTAGTAGTGTTAAAAACTAAAAAGTGGTTACAATATATATTTTTTTCCTACTCAACAATTTGTAAATATGCATGTATAAGTACTGCATACAATACATATGTATTAGAGTAAATTCACACATATAAGTAGTACTGTATAAACACAGTACATATCATTTTTTTTGCATGTCAGTTATAACTTATGGATGAAGAAAATGAAGCCCACTGCGATATATATATATGTATGCGTGTGTGTATATATATATCCTTATTTGCTTCAACTTGATTTTTATGAATATAGCTGCTGCAAGAATATATACGCAAAGCATCCGCACCACGTGGAGATCGTGCCGTAGAGACGCTGTGCCAGGAGCAACTTGAAGAGATTTTGAGTTATCTGAATAAAAACTTTAAAGAGACCGTCAAACGTCCCCGGATGGCTTTCGGGAAATGTGTATTTGGACTACGAGAAGAACATATGCGTGCTGTTGTTAATGGTTACCATGAAAAATATGGAAGACCCCTGGAAAAGGTATTAACTGCTTCTCATGCCTTATTATCTTATTTCCAAATTTCATATGTTTTGGTTGTCTTGTACTAGTGTCTCTAACTGAGTTATTTTTCTCATCAGGATTTAACTCGTGCAAATTATGGACATGTTGAGCATGCATTTAAAACAAAAATCTTATGTGCCGTCGACCTTCCCGGGTATCTTGCAGAGGTAGTCTTCCACAACCTGAAAGTGGTCCCTAACAGGGCAGTAACTCTGTTTGTTTATCAGTACTATTCTGAAAATTTGGCCATTAAACTATTTAAATCATGTATTTACATTTTTTCACTTGATTTCCAAATTTTCATACAACAATTACCAAACACCTTATGTTTTCTGCAAACAAGTGAGATCGTGTTTGTTCTCAACTTTAAAAACACAATTATAAAATTTGAAAACAGAGAACACGACAAGACAGGCCCTATGCTTTGCAACTTGGTGTGCTTGATGATCAATAGAATATATATCACTTTTTGTTTGGTTGATGGTTTTTAATCTATGTGTTTGCATCGAGTTTTGAATTTAAAGTTTATAAGATCGTTAAATTTTTTTTTTTTTTTTGGGAATAAATAGCTAGTATGATTAAGGGATAAAAATGAATATATATATATATATATATATTTGGTTTATTTTGTAACTTTTTTGGTCTTTATTCATATTTTTTTCCCTTCAATTTGAACCGTCAAGGTATGTATTTGCGTCGATTTCAAATTTATATGATTGCTATAAATTTTAGGAATAAATAGCTAGTATGATTTAATGGAAAAAAATTTGAATATATAGGGGGTGTTTTTTTTTTGTAATTTAGTCTTATAATGCTTTTGCAACTCTTTTACAGAAGCTGCACGAGGCATTTGGAGCCATGAGAGATCCAAACATAGAGGGGATGACAGATGCAGATCATTTTATTGATTATAAAACAATCGTGAGGGTCATCACGACAGTGGCTGAAGGAGACATGATGATGATGAAAGAAAAATATCGCCTGAAATCTGGATTTACACTGGAGGACGATATTTCTGTAGCATTTGAGGACCGCCAGGACTGCTTGCAACTTATTCTCATGATCTTGAACCCCAATGCCCCAAACTGATGCCCGACGTTCCTGTCATGTTACACGCGGAAGATTGAGTAGCAAACTTTTGGAGATGTGTAATTTTTATGTTTTTGGATGCATTCATACCTTCTTTTTTTTTTTTTAGATTTGATCTCTTTACAGTATTTTAAACCCACCCGTCACATGTAGTGTGGTTGTTTGCCTTGATGATTGTACAGCAAACTGAAAGATTTGGATGAACTTGAACTTGTTAAATCATTCAGACCGTCTTGTCTGAAAAATATTTCTATATCTGCTGCAAGAATCCTGCAAAGTCTTTTGCAAAATGATGACATGTATGATTTGTTGTTGTTGTTGTTGTTGTCGGGGTGTTTTTTTTTTTTTTTTTTTTTTTTTTCCTGATTACAGATGTGGATATGTTGTGCCGTAGAATTACATTGTGATCGTAAGAATTCAAATGTTTTCCTCGACGATTCAGTAAGCCTGATTTCCTCTAAAGAAGAACTCACGCATCTCTT
Organism: Ficus hispida; assembly: GCA_025413025.1. NCBI lineage: Eukaryota > Viridiplantae > Streptophyta > Magnoliopsida > Rosales > Moraceae > Ficus > Ficus hispida. The sequence continues at coordinate 12,881,610 of CM046368.1, read as the reverse complement.
AGATATTATTCAAAATCAATAAGATGATGATTACATTATAAGGAGTAAAGTAAAGACCCGTAAAACAAAGCCTGAGCTATGGGGATCAAAGGCGAAAAAAAAAAACATGTGTTCTATTGAAATTTCCCTACCAATAAAAATGACAAGATACCAAATTACTAATGGTAATCTACTGAAATTGCTGAAACCAACAATGACCATCGGGGGCTTCCGGTCACATGTCAGTCACTGCTCACTGAATAGTAATTTGGTACATTATTTTTTATGATCTACAAGATTATTTTCATTGTCAATACATGACGAGCTTCTCTGACTCTAATCGCTTAAGTATAATATGGTAGATTGTTAGAGATAATCTATCATATTATCTTTCTTCTTAATATAAACTGTCGTACATCTCATATTCCGATCATCAAAGATTGATATGGTAGAATATCATATTATTTTACCTTCCCAACACAGATGGCCAGCTACCTTTGGATCTGGTCACTAAAGAGTAATCTGATAGATTATTACAATAATATACTAGATTGTTTCCTAAACACATCGGAAATAGAGAACGAGCCTATTTCTCGCCGAGCTTCATAAAGCTTTAAAAATTAACTAAATATTTAAATTTTATGATGAATTTAATTGTCCATTGGGGGCCTTGGCTTGTTTGGTTTGCTTTGGGGTATTGGTACGGGACAAGTGTTTTCTTGTGAATGGTAATTTAGTTAGGATGTTTGTGAGGTTCCTAATATTAATTGATCCTCCTCTTTTTGCTTTTTTTTTTTCTTTCTTTTTTTTTTTAAATTATATCATATACTAGTTTGTAATTCAATATAAATACTAGTTTGTTCTCCTTCCTCTCTAATTTCTTAACTTTGAAAAGAGCTTAGTAGCTAGGTCCGGCACAATTAATTAATTATTAAGTAACACTATATGTTTGTATTCTTAGTAAATAATACATTGTAAGATTAATTGTTCTGTTAGCAAGTTTATTGGCTTCACTTGAAAATTTTAAAAACGATAGAAAAACTAGAAAGAAAGAAAGAAAGAAAAAAAAAAAAAAAAACTCAAAAAGCGGCCAAAGGGGTAACAGCAAAAACAACGATAATTAAATAAACAAAGACAAATGATTGAAATAAACGACATCAAATCGAGGCCTGGGCTTAAGCATTGATTGTGGGCCTTAACTAATTGGGGGACTTGGGCCATTGCCTCATTTGCCTTGAGGTTGGGCCGGCACTGAGTCAGGTTGTATGTACGAAGTATCATGTGATACGTGTGTATGACGAAGTTTATCAGGCGTTTGGTGCACATATAAAATTTTCATACCAGTTTTTATCTATTTTTTAGAAAATTTAACAAAAAAATATAACTAATATTTAAAAATTCAGTCAACTCCAACCTAAAAATTATATTCATAATCCCAATGTTTACTATAACTACTTATAAGTCCAAAAAATGTATTCTTAAATTTCCAAGTTATTTAGTTAAAATAAGATTGAGTAAGTTCAAATATGTTTAGTAACTATTCAGTAAGTTTATAAGGTGATAAACAGAAAATAAATTGAAAAGAGAAAGGTAAAGACATATGCACTTGTCTTGTTATTAAATCAACTAAGGGAAAAAAAATTCTACTCATTTCGTGGACTAATCTGATTACAATAGTGTTATCTTTTGTCACATCGGTTACTAAAGAGTAATTTGTTAGATTATATTTTATGATGCATGAGTTAGTTTTCGTTTTCAACACACATGAATGAGCATCTCCGACTCCGACCGCTGAAGTGTAACAAGGTAGATTATTAGAGAGAATTATCAAATTATTTTTCTTCTCAACACAAATTGTCATACATCTCAGGTTCCAATCATCGAAAAGTAATCTGGTAGAATATCATATTACTTGACCTTTTCAACACAAATGGCCGGCCATCTCTAGATTTGGTCACCAGAGAGTAATCTGATAGATTATCACGATAATCTACTAGATTATTTCCCAAACAGACACACAAAATTTACATTTGACAATAAAAATAATAATAATAAAAATAAAAGAGGAAATTACGTGGAGCGAAATCAATAGGAAAGTGAGAACGTGCCTATTTTATTATAGGCCATATACCGTCACTTTTGGAAGGTTTGGGATCGTCAGAGAGCACCACCCAATCTAGAGCAAACTAATAAGTTAAAGTTCACGAAATTTCAATGAAATCTTTCATGGCTAAGAGTAAGACCTTATGAGGTGGTGAAGTAGAGAGCAAGCAACTCTCGTTAATGATAGAATCTGTCTAGATTCTAGAACAAGCAAGTTGGCTCTTCCAGATAATTCATTTTAGTTGTTTATTTGCCAAGTTCTAGCCAAATTAGTTACGGCCTCCTTTACGTCCCGTTGACAAATTTAAAATGATAAAATTTTGGATCAGAAGAGAGAACAATAAACATTAGTAGCTTAATTTGTACCTAAATCTGTGTGAACATTATTAGGTGCGAATGTAATAACATTACATCACACCTTTCAGATTCTAGTTTCAAGCGTATGGGCAAAGAGAGAGATCTATGGACTTAAAGAAGTAGGGAAAGGATTGTAAAATGCCAGAAGTCGATTTCCTCTTTTCATGTTTGCTTATTAACGATGTGTACAAGAATGTTTTCCGTTGGATCGCATTTGAACGGCCTAGATCAATTCGCCTTTTTCCTTTTAGGCTGAAAACACATTCTCGTATACTAAATGTCTATAGTTTGTTTCACTTAAAAAGCATGTGTATTCAGTGATAGATCTACAATGAGAATTAAAAAAAAAAAAAAAAAAAAAAATCTATGATGAGAAGAGTACTGGAGGCACTATTAAATTTTCATTTTAATCTATAAAATTACTTAGTTCTTTTAAATGCGTGCCCCCGAATATTTGTTTTTCCAAAACTTTCCTCTCTCTCTCTCTCTTCAATCTATCCAGTAAAGTTATTCAACACTTGTCTTTACTTGCACTGTTATATATATATATATATATATAATTTATTCTTAGGCACTAATTGATTTTTTAGTTATTTGTTCACTGTAATTTATGGAATTTTTTTTACTGTTCTAAAAGTTTTGTTGGTTTTAATACCATTTGCGGTTATTTACTACGAGTAAATTTTATTTCTTTTGATTTTGATTTTCATATTTACATTGTATTGTGATACTTCACTTATATATATACACTATAAAGATTGTCATGAGATTACCAAAATCATATCATATTAAATGATTATTTTAAAATCAATTTGGAATAATTATGAAAAATAAATTAAGACAAACAAATACCTACAGAGTAAATTACTGACGTGAGAAATACAGCAAATTTCATTTTTGTCCCCCACGAAATTATAAAATCTTGTTCATGTACTCTGGGGCGAAGTCAAGAATTTTTTTTAGTGGGGGCGTGCACTAAATTTCTTTTAAGATAAAATAAATTTTAATTAGAACTATGTGAGAATTTGTTTGTTTATATGCTCAACTCGATTCATAATTAATTGAACTAAAAGTTTTTTTTTCTTTCTATGTATGAATAAAATTCATCAAGATCTCTCTTACTGGTATTCTTTTTTCACTTCATTTTTTTTCCCTACCTTCTAAGCATATTATTAATCAAAACAATAAATTATCTTCCATTATCTTAAATTAGAAAATAAGAAATTTAGGATCCAAACGCTAGGGATAAATTAGTAACTTGATCAATAGATGAGATTTATCTCAATCTTCTCATCTTATTTTTTCTTCCACATACCTAATAGTCTGTGATGTAATTAGAAAAATCCAGAGCTGCGGAAGTGATGTTAATCTTGTTTAATCAAAATTAAGCTTTCTTAATTACACTAAGTGTCATTAAGCTTTGCTTATAAATAGGCATAACATGCCCCCTCCCAAACCCCCCCCCCCCCCCCCCAAACCCGCCCCCACATTTTACTCACACGTCAAAAATCCACTCTTTCCTCTCTCTAGAGTTTCACTCTCTATCTCTAGAAAATTTTCTTAGATAGTCTTAAGTTTTCTTAAGTTTCTTAAGAAAATTTTCTTTAGCCTTTAAAAATTTTCCTTCCCATTTTCCCACCTCCCAGACATCATCCTAGCCTCTTAAGAGTTTGAAGAAATCCTTCAAACCCCTTCAAGGAGTTCTTCCAAAGGAGGTCCTAATTTCGTTCTCTAGTGGAAACTCCGATCATCGAGGCAGTTTTCCGACCAAAACTCTAGTCATTTTTCTGTTAGTTTAAAATTTTTATGGCTTAATTTTTAAGTAGAAATGCTGTCGAAGTTTTTAGAATTTGTAGTTTGATAATGTAGAGTTTTTAATTGTTCATATGAATATGTTTATGTTATGGGTAGTATAGAATTTTTAAAAATTGAACGCGAATCAAAGATTTGAACTTCGATCCGTTCGTTAAGAGTTTTAGAAATTCAAATAAGTTTCTATTAGATGGAAATGAAAAATTAGAAAAACTATGGAATATTGAACTATAGTGTTCATGTATGAATTTCAAAATTTTCTGGAAGTGAAATTTTGATTTTTTCTTGAAAATTATTCGAAATTGTCGAGTTTCAGATTTAAAAAAAAAGAAGAAGAAGTATTTATGGTCAAAATTAGACTTGGTTATCAACATGAAAAATTTAGATAAATGTAGATGAACATTTTCCATGGAGAAATTTTTATCAAATTCTCGACAGTTTGGGAGATACGAGTTTTCAAAGTTTTGCAAAAACAGGGGATTTTTGGGGGAAGGGAGGCTGCCAGCCCCTGAAGCCCAGGGCTGTCCCTAGGTGCTGCAGCACCCAGATTTGGCGCTGAAAGCCCTGCCTGGGCTACAGCAGTAGCGCCGTAGCCCTGCCAGGCCAAGGAAGAAAGAAAAAAATATATATATATTTCGAGATTTTCAGTACAAAAGCCTAAGTATTTTTAATAATTATAAGTAAAGATTTAGTTTAAGCAGTAATATAACCCTCTATATGCACAGTAATTTTTTTCTTCTTTATATAATATGTATAGATGTATAGATAAACAGGTTTCACGCTTTTTTTAAAATATTCAATGTTTTTTTTAAAATATTCAATGTTGTTGGATGGAATTTTGTCTCCACAAACAACTCCAAGGGATCTTTATTTGAACATTTTTAATTGAAGTTCAAGGGATAGTTTTTTGTTTTTGAACAATTTAATACAGCGTCTTAAATTTGTTATATTTAGCCCGTTAACATCCACTATATGTTTTTTTTAAGTATTTTATATATTCCATTTTGTTCCAGAGTCATGTTGTAGCCTGTGTAGTGCTGTTTAATATTGAAATATTTGTGTGATCTGATGTTTTTTTTTTCCTCCCTTTAGTACCAACCATTCAGTTGAATTTCTAAAATATCCTTGGTGATTTTGATAAAACAAACGAACTAAAAAGTCAAATGTGTCTCCCTTAATAAAACGCATGCACAACTACAAGAAAATATGTGAATTTTATTTATTTTTCTTGGGAGATTAATTTTGATTTTTGTATTTGACTGTTTTCTTTTTATTGATGCTTTACTGAAACATATATAGTATAAAAGATTGGAAGGATTTTTTTTAGGGGAAGATTGTTATGAGATTACCAATACCTTTTTTCCCCCCCCGTAAAGAATATTACCAATATCATACTACAGCATATGATTGTTTTAAATTTAAGTGTGATATTACCAATATCTTTTTTTCCCTAAAGAATATTACCAATATCATACAATAATATATGATTGTTTTAAATTTAAATTTTAATCTATTTAAAATATATTATGACAATTCCTTCAAAAAATATATATTCAGGAAAAAAAATTACGATGGTGAGAATTAAAAAGAAAAGTTCCTTTTATGTACCCACGCATGAATAAAATCTTGGATATGTTCTTACGATTATTTTTACGTAAGTTTTTAAAATGTAAAAAATGAGCATACAACGTAAAATTATGTAACTATGTTCATACCATGCGTACATGCTCTGATAGCACGAATTATCTCGAATTTAACTGGCATAATATAGATAGTAAAATTGATGTTTTGGAAGTTTCATATATTATTGGAGGCTAATATATATGAAAATTTACATGGAGGCCGTTAATATTGTTAAAGGCCTAAGTAATATATATACATATATATATATATATTTTACAATTACTTGTTGAAAAAAATCCAAGTAATATATATATGTATATTTATTTATGTTATTGGAGGTTAATATTTTTGACAGTTTACTTGGAGTTAATCTATATCTATAATCTATAATCTAAATTTTATATTTTATATTTTATATCTATAACAATTACATGAAGGAGTGTTACCTTCTTTTTACTATTCAAAATTTTGATTCCTCTTGTGCTTTTTCTTTCTTTGTTTTTTTTTACTTTGTCATTTTTTTTTATTTTTATTTTTTACCATTTCTTACAACAATTTTTTAATTAAAAAATAATTAAAAAAACAATTTACAAATTTTTTATACAGTATATATATTTTTACTTTTAGTTTGTTTTATTGGTTTACTCCGCAGTTGCTATCCTACTAGTAAAAACCCTAACTAATTAATGGCAAAGACAACCCATTCGCGTCACATTCGCGTCAATCTTACGTGTGAATTGGAATAGTAAACGGTTAACGTTGTTGTCTTGATTAGGTCCAAAAAATGGACATTTCTTGAGCTCCTACAAAAGCTTTAAGATAGCCAAATCCTACCGGCAGCTCTCTTTCAGATCAAAACCTCTCCCTCTTTTATTGTGGCGTCCTCGGAACAATCGGAGGTCTCAGCTCATCGACATGGCCACTGTATTTGTGGTAAAGATTAATTGGCGCTCATGTAACTTAGATTTTATGTGATTAATTTCTTTTTCAATTTTCTTTTCACAGTTTGGTAGATTTTTTTTTTTTTTCAAAAATGAAAAGTTTGTAGAAGTTCGATCTGTTGTGTTTTTGTTCCGTTCTAATACATAAAGTCATATTAAGCTTCGGACTTTCCCTCCAAAAAGCTTCAGATTAGATTGGATCTTTCGATTATGTCTCCAAGTTAAAACTTTCATTTTTGCTGAAATTTCTGGAAACTTTTCTTTGCTTGGATTTCATTTTAACTGCTTTTTTTCCCAGATGGGATGTATAAATGTTTTGTATTTTGAGCTCGCTGGTCTTCATATTGGTTTGTTTATATATTCAACTCGATTCAATAATTGATCTTAAAGTAGTTTTTTTTTTTTTTTCTCTATGTATAATACAAAGTCCATCAAGATCTCTTATAATAATAGTAATCTTCTACCACTAATTGCGGACGCTCAACATAAACCACCAAAGAATTCTTTAAAAATAAAAAAGCATGCAAGTTGACTGTCGGTGGCGTGATCACACAGGAATCTTTGGGTGACCTCCTTTTCTTCTATTTATATAGGATATATATATATATATATATATATATGTCAATGACTCAATTCTTTTAAATGGAGAGGTCTTCATCATGTTCTAATAACGAATACAGGTACCCCATTTCGGACATGGGAGCAACAGTGGTGATGGACCTGCTTCATCGGTTGACCATGGGAATGCGGTCTTTGGAGATTTGGTTTACAAAATACGTACTGCTTTGGCTCGATCACCAGGTACTGTCTCTTTAAATGTCTGATTAATTAATTTCAAGATTTTCTATTTTGGCTTACATTTTTTATAGTGAAATTGTTTGTTTGTTTTTTTTAAGCAAATGAAAATAGTTTGTTGTGCGTCACTTTAAATTGCATACATGTATCTTAAGTACTAAGTTAAAAGTGAAGATTTTGTACAGAACAAAACCTAAATTATATATATATTGATTGATAGAGAAATAAAGTTCCATTAACAAAAATTGTACCATATAGTATTTTTTTACAAATTAAAAAAAGAAAATTACATTATTTAAAATAATTTAGAGTAAGTAACAATAAATAGTAAATTTACTAAATTAATAAATTATATATTTATTAGAAGTTTTGTTATGATTGATTGATGGATATGCTCGATTATTGATTGAATAATATTAATGTGTATGTTTCAGTGATTGACGTTATTTTTTTTTATTAAATTAAAAAAATGATGGAGATAATCTATTTAAATAAAAAGAAACTTTCTATTTATCTCATTTTTTCAAATATTTTCAAAACCTATTTTTATTTTGATTATTTGCCGTGAAAGTGGTATTTACTTCTTTCTCTCAAAAGCTACTTATATAATTTGTAAAACTTATAAAATGGTCTACGAATTAAAGTTTAATTTTTTCCGCTGTTTCAGAATGTCAGCTTATTCTTGTGTGTGCCGAGAATTATCTTGTTGGGTCTTTTATTTTATATACATGCAAACATTAATCCCTCAAAACAAGAAAATTTCTCATTCTATCCGTAACATTGAATTGGTTAATTATTTAACACAATAGCTTCTTTTTCTCTCTTCTTGAGTTATAATTTCTTGTTATGCCCATTTTTTCTGTTTCGGATCTTCTATCATCAGGAAGCACACTTGGCCGGGCTGCAGAATTTGGAAGAATTCATCGTATGGCAGTATCGTATGACCGAGGATTGTTCTACCGGGCAGTTATTGAAAGCTTCAACCAAGAATGTGGTCATGATACTTTCATTTACCGGGTACGTACATATATAAGACTTTTGAAGTTCTGATGAGAAGGGAATTAAATCAATCGATATTATGGTTTTTGAATTACGTGTATAGGTACCTATTAGGCCATGCAGTACCCCTTTTATATTTTTCGTTTAGTTTTTACTTCTCCAATTGCCAGCCGGAACTATATTTGGCTATGCATGCGGTTCTTAAAGTTCCAAAAATCACACTATTTTTTCATCACAACTATTAGTACTGCGCTCAGCATGTACTACTGCACCGGCTGCTTCCACGTAAGTATTATCTCGCAACTCTGATCAACAAGTATTTGAGCAAGAACGATCTTAAACATGCCACGGAGAAGATATGTTCTTTGCGCTCATCGGAGATTCAAAAAATTAAAGGAATCTACCCTTCACTCTTTGGAAGAGAACTTGAAGATGACATTGAAACCTTCACGTTTGGGGAACATAGAAAGGTATTACATGTTTTATGCAGTTCTCAGCTGTTTACATCACTTTGATATATAAGCATACCTACATTACAAATATTATTGTTCACAAATTTCAGCCTTTAGTAGTGTTAAAAAGTGGTTACAAATTTTTTCTCTCTCTCTTTCTACTCATCATATTAGACATCTATTGACTTTAAGTATGCATAAATGAATATTAATGGATTGATCAGCATTACATGCATATCGTTTAAAAGCCCACCCCTTACCTTTTTTTTTTTCTCTTTCTGTTTAAAACCACCTAAAGAGCTAGTAATGATAATTAATTTGAAAATTTTTATATGTCTCATCAGGTTTTGAACAAACTCTCCAGTGACATTATTGATTAGTTATAAAATTTCATACTTAATTTCTAAAATATTATTGTGCTATCAATATCATTAATTCATAAACTGAGTTTAGGATTTCATCCTAATAATTATACTAAATATACATACATACACACACGCACACACACATATATAGAGGTGCGTAAATAAGATAAGTATAGATAAGTTTTATATAGAGAATTCATTCTTAATTGTTTCAACTTGTTTTGGGTATACATAGCTGCTGCTAAAGCACATAAGCGTACCACATGGAAATGCTGGTGTAGGCGAAGAGCACCTTGAAATTACTGTGAGGTACCTGCATCAAAAAGTTCAAGAGACCTACAAATGTCCCCAACTGGTTATCATGGACAGTATTTATGATTTAAATGAAGAAGATTTGCGAATTGCTGTTGATCGATACAGTACAGAATATAGGAAACCCCTGGTAGAGGTATACACTGCTTCTCATGCCTTTTTTATCTTGTTTCCAAATTTCATGTTTTGGTTGTCTTGCACTGGCATGGTGTCTAACTGAGTTATTTTTCTCAGGATTTAACTCGTGCAGGGTATGGACATTTTGAGCATGGACTTATAACTAAAATCAGATGCGCCGTGAACCGTCCTGAGTTTTTTGCACAGGTAAATCTTCCACAACCTCAAAGTGTTCATCAATAGGGCAGTAAACCATCTGTTTACTTCTGTTTTTGTTTACTAGTACTATTCTGAAAATTTGGTCATTTAAAATGTATTTTCCATATCCCATGCTCATGATAGTTAGTGATATAACCTTTTGATTTGGAATTGTATTCAACCAAAGTGTCCAATAGAGATTTTCCCACTTAAATATTGGAAAACTATGCTTTGCAAGTTGGTGTTTGGTGATCAATAGAATGTATTCACTTTGTTTCGTTGATGGTTTGCTATACGTGTCTTTGTGCGTGCGTGTTTTTTTCGTTCAATTTGAATCGTCAAGATATGTATTTGCATCGATTTAATTTTTATGATTGCTATAAATTTTAGGGATAAATAGCTAGTATGATTGAGCGTAAAAATTTTGAATATATAGGGGTGTTTATTTTGTAATTTAGTCTTATAATGCGTTTGCAACTCTTTTACAGAAGCTGTACGAGGCATTTGGAGCAATGAGAGATCCAAACATACAGGGGATGATAGATGCAGATCGTCATATTGATTATGAAACAATCGTGAGGGTCATCACGACAGTGGCTGCAGGAGACATGATGATGATGAAAGAAGAATATCGCGGGAAATCTGGAGGATTTGAACTGGAGGACGATATTTCAGAAGCATTTGCGGACAGCCCGGACTGCTTGCAACTTATTCTCATGATCTTGAACCCCAATGCCCCAAACTGATGCCTGACGTTCCGTTACGTTACATGCGGAAGATTTGAGTAGCAAACTTTTGGAGAAGTGTAATTCTTATGTTTTTGGATGCATTCATATTGTTTTTTTTTTTTTTTAGATTTGATCTCTTTACACTATTTTAAACCCACCCGTCACATGTAATGGTTGTTTGCCTTGATGATTGTGTTACAAACTGAAAGATTTTGGATGAACTTGAACTTGTTAAATCATTCAGACCGTCTTGTCTGAAAAATATTTCTTTATATGCTGCAAGAATCCTGCAAAGCCTTTTGCAAGGCCAGTGAAGGTTGTCATCGAAAATCGAAGTTACAGAAACTGTATTATTTGTTGTTGTTGTCGGGGTGTTTATTTATTTATTTCCTTCTTCTTCTTCCTCCTGGTTACAGATGTGGATATGTTGTGCAGTAGAATTACATTGTGATCATAAGAATTCATATGTTTTCCTCGACAACTCAGTAAGCCCGATTTCCTCTAAAGAAGAACTCACGCGTATCTTAGCTCATATTCAAAATCAATAAGATGATAAAACAGAAAATTTTTTTTTAAAAAAAGAGAGGTAAAGAATCGATCAACAAGTTTCGTGCAAGATACATATATAAAAATATCCAACTCGTTTCGTGGAATAATCTGTTTAATATAGTGTAATCATATATCACAACTAGAGATATTGCAGTCTCTGTTTTAAGATGTTGAGGAGTGTAGTAAAGGCCCGTAAAACAAAATCTGAGCTATGTGGATCAAAGACCAAAAAACCATGTGTTCAACTGAAATTTTCCTACCAATAAAAAAGGCAATCTACCAAATTACTACCGGTAATCTACTAAAATTGACGAAACCAACAATGAGCATCGGGGGCTTCCGGTCACATGTCAGTCACCGCTTACTGAATAGTAATTTGGTACATTATTTTTGATGATCTACAAAATTATTTTCATTTTCAACATAGATGACGAGCTTCTCTGACTCTAATCGTTGGAGTGTAATATAGTAGATTTTTAGAGATAATCTATCATATTATCTTTCTTCTTAACACAATCTGTCATACATCTTAGGTTCCAGTCATGAAAGATTGATATGATATATGATCATATTATTTTACATTCTTAACAAAGATGGCCAACTACCTCCAGATCCGATCACCAAAGAGTAATATGATAGATTATTATAATAATATACTAGATTATTTCGTAACCATATAAAAAGAGAGAACGAGCCTATTTCTCGTTGAGCTTCATAAAGCTTTAAGAGAGAGATTTGGGAGTACGGCTGGGGGCCTTCGCTTCATTATAAATTGGGGGAATGTCACAAATGCCACTATTTCAAAATCTCTTCACATTTCTGGCATGGTGTTTAGACACTTTACTTCTTTGCCACCCAATAATATTAGTCAAAGGTCAAAGTGTCAAATATCATAGTAATATGTTTTACTCAAACTATCAATTTTAATTAAAAAAAAAATTCTACATGATCTCAAATTGCCTATATTTTGAAAATTCTACAAGAATATTTTGTATTTTCAATATGGATAGCTAAACATCTCTGACACGAGCCATCAACGTTCGTCGCCATAGTATTATAGTAGAATATTTTTCATATTCTAATAAAATACTTTCTTTTTTCAAGATGGATGATCTGATGCCTTCCCACTCTGACCGCTAGCATCGGTCCTCAAAATTTTCTAGTAGAATATTTTCATTATTAAACTAGAAAATTTTATGTTTTCAACATGGATGATCGGAAATCTCTATCTCTAGCTTTTGACACTGATCACAGGAATATTTTAATAGAATATTATGTGTATTCTACTAAAATATTTTTGATGTTCTGATAGAATTTTACAGTCGTATTCTGATAGAATTTATGGCTCTGATCATCGATACTGATTGTCAGAGAAATTTTATTAGAATACTTTTTAGATTCTAATAAAATATTTTTTAGATTTTGCCAAAATATTATTTGGACTCTATCAGAATTTTTTTTTTTTGAAGAGATTTTGATAGATTATTTTTTATATTATACTAAAATACATTTTTGAAATCTTTTTTAGTAGAAAAACAAAACATACAAACGTACATGAACAGCCACAAAGGAATGTGTTACAGGATTGCTGCAAATTAAACATCAGAACCTGCAAAACTACATATCACCAGCTCCAACGCGCCACAACCGCCGCTCCCTCACTCCCTCTGGTCTGAACATGCCTTGATTCAAACTTCTTATCACCTACTATAACCACATATCAGAAAGGCCTAACATTAGTGTTTCAACTCCAATAGACAAGTTTTCAAGTTTTCAAGTTTCTCAACTCTAAACAAATAGGCCATAGGCAACAAAGAACTCGAAAAATTTTCTGATTATAACCAAATTCTTATGTCACAAGACTGAATCAATGTACAATTTTGGGCACCAAAATTGCAAATAGTAAAACTAATAATATAAATTTTCAATTGTTCCCATAATTGCTTGGAAGCCAAAACTACACAGAAAAAGAAACGGAGAGAGAGTAACTAGCGAATGAAATGGGGAGAAGTGAAGAGGCATTTGGCGCTCCAGAGAGGATCGTTGAGCTTCATCGTGAGTTCGCCGTCCCAACTGCTGGATGAATTCCGTCATCAAAGATTTGTCACGGCAATCATCGAGTAGTCGGCGCATACGAGACCTTCCATGGCTAACCGCTGGAGAAAGCGGCAGCGAGACCTCTCCACGAGCTCTGTGCGAGGATGCTAAGTGTTTGCCCGGCCAAGGATTCCATTATGAGCTCCTCCCGACTCCGGCCATCTCATCGGAAGCTCTTCAGGTCACCGGCGCTACCTTCACGGGAAACATTTCAGTCTCTTGTAATCAAATTATAAGCTTACCTCAGAAACTTGTGGTTTATAAATTCTATTGTAATGTGAGTAGATCCTAGAAGAAACCAGAGCTATTATCAAAGATATAGATGAAAAGGGGCCAATTTTACTATAAGTCGACATGAAGACGTCTATTACACAAGGACCAGAGAATGAAATTTCTATATACACCTATGCATACAAAAATCACATGTAATATTTGTATTATATACATAAATGTAATGTTATTATTTATATGTCTATAGCACAAGTGGACAGAAGCAAAATGACGTAGGAGCCAAATCAGAGAAGAATTTCAACGAAATTCAGCCTGAGAAATAGGTGAAAATCACATAACACCTAGAGAAAACTGGAAGACAAACCCAGAGAAAGAGCTCAGCTCGATATTCATTCATCAACAAACCAAATCTGGTCTCTTCCTTGACAGTACAGAGGAACTAATACACCAAAGGGGCTGCATCAAAGACACGCTCAACTAAGGGACTAGACCTCCCAAAACAACAACGTTTTGGATACATAAAAGAAAAAACGACAAAGCAGCCTCTAAAACGACTACTCAGGTCTTATTACAAACAGTAAAGGAAAGTACCAAAAAAAACGACAAGCAGAACAAGTTGATGTTCCTCCATCACAAAACATCAGTTCGAAAACCTTGAGCAGAAGCTTCCCAGTGCCCAACACGAAACCTGCATCAGTGTTTCCAATTCCAGTAGCAAATTGGCCAAAAGCCCCGGCAGTGAAAGTGAGAATCTGTACCTAACAGAACCTGGAAACCAGGGTAAGGATTTAATTGCTATATAGGGACACAAGGTTTTTTTCAAGGAAAAGAAAAAGTTTAAACGAATAAACTACAATTGAAGAAACCGCACCTCTCCAGGTCTGCAATGACCTTCTTGAGCAAGAGCAACATGGCATACACCCTTATAATCTGGGTTAGCCTGCAAAGTATAAATCAACCTCATTTCAATTTTCAACACAAACAACCACGGAATAAAAGATGATAATACAACAGAAAAGGCACATAATTATGCGACTAGTTGGCCATGCCTTAAAATTACCCAGATCTTTAATATCATAAAAGTACTTGATAATTTGTTCATTGCAGAAATTCCTCAAGATGTCCACATTACGATTTGCACGTTCATTGCTTGTAAATATATAATGGTCTGGAATAATTACAATCTATTCACGGTCCCAAATATTTAACGTCAAAAGAATTAGGCACTTATTAAATACCACAAGAGGCAAATTGACCTATTAAAAATGAGAAAAACATCGCAAAAAGTAAAAGTTGTATCAATGGAAACATTAAACAGCTTATAAATATAAAGTGCAATAAAAATTTGACCCTTAAATGGAGAATTGGAGATGCTGTTTCAATCACGTGGACTCCTCTCGTTGGTTTGTTAAAAAAATAATAATTAGCAAACAAGTAAAAGGAAAATTTTAACGGTAAAGATGATCATAGGCACACAACTTATTGTGAGAAAATCACATATCATTTAATAATAATAATAATAATAATAACCTCTTTTACATTAAGCTTCCATTTAAATTGCCAGTTGGAATTAAAATTTTTAATTAGAGTTCGTTGATTTTTCAAAAATTAATTATAATTTTTGTTGATTTTTTAGAAAAAAATAAAAAACTTATCGAAAAAGTGCAATTTAGTTGTAGATTAAATAGAGCACCAAACATGGCCTAAAAGCTTCCCTAAACGGAGGTGAGAGTTGGAGGATATAGTTGTGTAAGTTGAATGACCTCCCAAAGAATTTTCTCCCCTATCCTAGAAAAGTATCTAAATAAACATATTTTTTCTATTTATTGATTGGCATGACATAAATTCTTCATTTTTGACTTACAAATTTTAGTTAATTTTAATTTAATTTTTATATCATATTAGTTTAATATTAATTTTTTATATCATATTAATGTAATGGTCTTTAAATTTATATCAGTCAGGTACTTTCCTAAGGATAATGGTAAGAGAAGAAATAAAAAGACCTAGATCACACACATGCTGCATGTTAAATAATACCTTTATACTTCATATAGACAGGTTTCACGCTATTTTTACAATGTTATTGGTTGGAATTTTGTCGCCACAAACAACTCCAAGGGATCTTTATTTGAACATTTCTAATTGAAGTGTTTTATTTGAATAATTTAATACCATGTCTTAAATTTGTTATAATTTGTCGGTTAACATCCAATATATGTATTTTTTTAGTATTAAATATATATTCTTTGTTGTTCACCAGTCATGTTGTAGCCAGTTTAATGCTGTTCAATATTGAAATATTTGCATGATATGATTTTTTTTTTTGTTCGCCTTTGGTACCAACCATTCAATTGAATTTCTAAAATATCATTGGTTCAAACCATCACACTTTTGATTTGGTAAAACAAACGAATTAAAAAAGACAAATGTGTCTCCCTTAATGAAACGCATGCTTAACTACAAGAAAATATATGAAATTTATTTATTTTTCTCGTTAGATTAATTTTGATTTTTGTATTTGACTGTTTGCTTTTTATTGATGCTTTGCTGCAACATATATGTGAGGAAGAAAAGATTGCTAGGATTTTTTTGGGGGGAAGATTTGCAATGATATTACCATTATCCTTTTTCCCCTAAAGAATATTACCAAAATCATACTATAAGATTGGTTTAGATTTAATTGTGATATTTCCAATATCTTTTTTTCTCCCTAAAAAATATTACCAATATCATACAATAACATTTGATTGTTTTAAATTGAATTTTAATTAACCTCTTTAAAATATATTATGACAAATAAGTTACCTACAGGGAAAAAAATTACTTCGATGAGAAATAAAAAAGAAAAGTTCCTTTATGTACCCACACATGAATAAAATCTTGGATATGTTCTTATGATTATTTTTTAAGTTTTTAAAATTAGGAGATTCGAATGTTTATTTAAAAATGTATAAAATGAGTACTAAGTAAAATTATATAACCATGCCATATTCATACCATGCGTTCTCTGATAGTACGAATTATCTCAAATTTAACTGGCATAATATAGACAATAGAAATGATGTTTTGGAAGTTTCATTTATTATTTTCTTTGAAAGGGAAGTTTCATTTATTATTGAATGTTAATATATTTGAAAATGTACATGGAAACCGTTAATATTTTTAGTGGCTTAAGTAATATATATATATATATATATAGAGAGAGAGAGAGAGGTTATCGGAGGCCTTTTTTTTTTTTGGACAATTACTTTTAGATTAATATTGTAAAAAAGCCAAGTAATATATATATATATATATATGTGTGTGTGTATATTTATGGTATTGGAGGTTAATATTGTAAAAAGCCCGACTAATGGCAAAGACAACACACTCGATCGCGTCAATCTTACGCATGAACTGTGCAATAGTAGAGCATTGACTTGGCTTCTATCCAAACCCTACCTATCACCTCCAATTCAGAAAACCTCTCGGCCCTTACTGCCGTGTCTTCGGAACAACTGGAAGTTTCAGCTCATGGATATGGCCGCTGTATCTCGGGTAAAGATTAATTGGCCGTCAAGTAATTGAGATTTTGTGTGATTAATTTCTTTTTTAATTTTAATTTCACAGTTTGGTAGATTTTTTTTTCTTTTTTTAATTTTTCATAAATGAAAAGTTTGTAGAAGTTCGATCTGTTGTGTTTGTTCCGTTTTAATACATAAAGTCATATTTAGCTTCGGACTTTCTCCTCAAAAAAGCTTCGGATTAGATTGGATCTTTCAATTTTGCAGAAATTTCGGGAAACCTTTCTTTGCTTGGATTTCATTTTCAACTGCTTTTTTTCCCAGATGGGATGTATATATGTTTTGTGTTTCGAGGACGCTGGTCTTCATATTTGCTTGTTTATTTGTTCAACTCGATTCATTAATTGATTTTTTTTTTTCTATGCATAATACAAAGTCCATCAAGATCTCTCTTACTGGTATTATTTTTTCAGTTCATTTTTTTCCCTTTGCTTTTAAGATTGTTTAATCAAAACAATAAATATTTTTCGCTGTAGGAAAAAAGAAAAAAAGGAAAAGAAAAGGAAAAAATTTGGAGCATCAATAATCTAAACAATAACCATAAAACAAATATTATTTCGTAAAATAGTTTAAAAAATCTCTTATAATAATAGTAATCTTCTACCACTAATTGCGGACGCTCAACATAAACCCCCAAAGAATTCTTTAAAAATTAAAAAGCATGCAAGTTGAGTGTAGGTACACAGGAATCTTTTGGTGACTTTTTCTTCTATTTATATAGGATATATATATATATATATATATATATATAATATATCAATAACTCCAATTCCTTTTAAATGGAGAGGTCTTCATCATGTTCTAACGAATACAGGTACCCCATTTCGGACATTGGAGCGACTGGTTTGGTGGATCTGATTCAATTTTTAACCTTGAGGAGGCGCGCTATAGATGTTTGGTTAACCATATAAGTTCTACTTTGGATATACCATCAGGTACTGTCTCGTTTTTGTCTGATTAATTAATTTCGAGACTTTTTTTTTTTTTTTTTTACATTTTTTATAGTGAAAATTGTTTGTTTGTTTGTTTTTTTTTTTTTAAGCAAATGAAAATAGTTTGTTGTGCGCTACTTTTAAATCGCATACATATATCTTAGGTACTAAGTCGACACTAGAAGAAGTGAAGATTTTGTAAAGAACAAAATCTAAATTATATTTTGATTGATAGAGAAATAAAGTTCCATTAACAAAAATTGTACTAAATAGTATTTTTTACAAAATAAAAAAAAAAAGAAAATTGCACTATTTAAAATAATTAAGAGAAGTAACAGTAAATAGTAAATTTTCTAAATGATAAATTATATATTTATTAGAAGTTTTGTTATGATTGATTGATGGACATGGTCAAATAATGATCGACCAATATTAATATGTATATTTCAATGATTGATGGTAATTTTTTTATTAAATTAAAAAATGATCAAGATCATCTATTTAAATAAATGGTTAATTTCAAAAATAGCACATGTCAGAAAAATATTATTAAAACTGGCATCACTTTTGTTTTTTTTCATTCGTAGCACTGTCACGGCATCACCATCAATTAAGGTGGTGTAAAAAGTCAAAAATACCCTCAAGCAAGTCTAAACCTTATTTTTTCTCACTTTCCCGTCTAGCCCCCACCCATTTTGAAACCCAAATCTTCATCTAATACCCTAACTTGATTTAAAACTATTTTCACTATTTTAGAGAGAGAAACTTCCATCTAGAGAGAGAAACTCTCACTGTCGGAAATCACTCTAAAAACCACTTGGAAACTGTCAGAAACCACCATCAACGCCCTCTATAAAGTTTTTTCGAACTCTGTAATAGTTGGAGAATATTCTAAAACCACAAAACCAGTTGAAATTTCTTGATTCTTCCATATCCAAACCCAAGAAGTTGACGGAGAAAAACATTACTCTCGAAAAGAGGAATGTTCGGCTAATGACTTCGGTAGAGAAAAGGCCATCGGTGGAGAAAATTCCTCAAAAACTGGAACCAGATAAAAAAAGAAGGGCGCCCGAGAAATGGTCGAAGAAAAATAAAAGGGAAATCTGTATTGCTAGTTGATTTTCTGGAAAAAAAAAAAAAAATTGCATAAAACTTATAATGTTTGCATTTTTATTTGATTTTGAGACATAAACTAAATGTTTGTTAGTTGGGTATTTGGATTTTGAGAGGAAAATTTAGTATAGTGTTTATATAAATTTTATACTATATTAAATATTATTACTGTTGGTGTCATTTATAGGGCTTGTTCATTGGTCATTATTTTAATGACCGGGTGATAATTTTTTTAATGACCTTATTTTTGTCTGTGTGAATAGTCAAAAATGTTAGAATTTTTTTTTAAAATTTTTTTTAGACATATGTCATAACTGTTATGATCGGGTGGTCATAACATTAATGACATTTACTCAAAAATGACCAAAAATGTTAGATTTTTAAAAAAAATTTTGGACATAAATCATAACTGTTATGACCAGGTGGTCATAACAGGAATGACATTTACTAAAAAATGACCAAAAATATTATATTTTTTTAAATTTTTTTTAGACATAGGTCATAACTGTTATGACCGGGTGGTCATAACTGTTATGACCGGGTGGTCATAACAGGAATGACCTTTACTAAAAAATGATCAAAAATGTTATATTTTAAATTTTTTGTTTAGACATAAGTTATAACTGTTATGACCGGGTGGTCATAACAAGAATTATCTTTATTGGAAAATGGCCAAAAATTTTATATTTTTTTTAAATTTTTTTTAGACATAGGTTTTAACTTTCATGACCGGGTGGTCATAACAGGAATGACCTTTACTCAAAAATGGCCAAAAATGTAAGATTTTTTATTAAAAATTTTTTTTGACATATGTCAAAACTGTTATGACCGGGTGTTCATAACATGAATGAATTTTGCTTAAAAATGGCCACAAATGTTAGAGTTCTTCTTAAAAAATTTTTTAGACATAGATCATAACTATTATGACCGGGTGGTCATAATAGGAATGACCTTTACTCAAAAATGACCAAAAATGTTATATTTTTTTTAGACATAGGTCATAATTGTTATGACCTGGTGGTCATAAAAGGAATGACCTTTACTAAAAAATGCTAAAAAATTTTAGATTTTTTATTAAAATTTTTTTCAGACATAGGTTATAACTGTTATGACCGGGTGATAACAAGAATGAACTTTGCTAAAAAAATGGCCACAAATGTTAGATTTTTTTTAAAAAAATTTTCTTAGACATATGTCATAAGTGGTATGACCGGGTGGTCATTACAGGAATGACCTTTACTCAAAAATGGCCACAAATGTTAGATTTTTTTAAATTTTTTATTAGACAGGTCATAACATGAATGACCTTTACTCAAAAATGATCAAAAATGTTAGATTTTTTTAAATTTTTTATTAGACATAGGTCATAATATGATGACCTTTGCTCAAAAATGATCAAAAATGTTAGATTTTTTTAAATGATAAAAATGTTAGATTTTTTTAAAATTTTTATTAGACATAGGTCATAACATGAATGACCTTTACTAAAAAATGATCAAAAATGTTAGATTTTTTAAATTTTTTATTAGACATAGGTCATAACATGAATGACCTTTACTCAAAAATGATCAAAAATGTTAGATTTTGTTAAATTTTTTTTTTAAATCTCCAATTTGTAATGGCGTGTTATATCATCCGTGTGTATTTTACAATAACTACATGTTGATCCTAAAAGAAATTATAATTTCCCTTGTATAAATGACCTATATTGTATTCACACAGACAAAAATAAGGTCATTAAAAAAATTACCGCTCGGTCATTATGTAAATGACCAACCCCTGTAAATGACAGCGACTGTAATAATATTTAATATAGTATAAAAATTTATATAAACCAATATACTAAATTTTCTCTCAAAATCCAAATACCAAACTAACAAACATTTAGTTTATGTCATAAAATCAAATAAAAATACAAACATTATAATTTTTATGCATTTTTTTTTTTAGAAAATCAACTAGCAATACAGATTTCCCCCTTATTTTTCTTCGACCATTTCTCGGGCGCCCCTCTTTTTTTCTCTGGTTCCGGTTTTTGAGGATTTTTCTCTACCGATAGTCTTTTGTCTATCGAAGCCATTAGCCGAACATTCCTCTTTTCGGGAGTAATGTTTTTCTCTGCCAACTTCTTGGGTTTGGATATGGGAGATTCAAGAAATTTAAACTGGTTTTGAGTGATTTTAGAATATTCTCTAGCTATTACATAGTTGAAAAAAGCTTTATAGAGGGTGCTGATAGTGGTTTCTGACAGTTTCCGAGTGGTTTTTAGAGTGATTTCCGACGGTGAGAGTTTCTCTCTCTAGACAGATGGAAGTTTCTCTTTCTAAAATAGTGAAAATAGTTTTAAATCAAATTAGGGTATTAGATGAATATTTGAGTTTCAAAATGGGTGGATGGCTAGGCGGGAAAGTGAGAAAAAAATAAGATTTAGGCTTGCCTGAGGGCATTTTTGACTTTTTACATCCACCTTAATTGATGGTGATGACGTAGCAACACTAGGAATGAAAGGAAACAAAAGTGATGTCAATTTTAATAATACTTTTTCCACAGGTGGTATTTTTGAAATTAACCCTTAAATAAAAAGAAACTTTCTATTTATCTATTTGTAAAACCTATAAAATGGTCTACGAATTAAAGTTTAATTTTTCCGCTGTTTTAGAACGTTAGCTTCTTCTTGTGTGTGCCGAGAATTATCTTGTTAGGTCCTTTATTTTATATACATGCAAAAATTAATCCCTCAAAACAAGACAATTTCTCATTCTCTCCGTAACATTGAATTGGTTAGTTAACACAATAGCTTCTTTTTCTCTCTTCTTGGGTTCTAATTTTCTCGATATGCCCATTTTTTTTTTAAGTTTTGGATATTCGATTCTCAGGATTGGGTTTTCAGTGGGTTGCAAAATTTGTAAGGATTCGTCGTATGGCAGCATGGTATGAGTATGACCGAGGATTGTTCTGCCGGGCAGTTATTGAAAGCTGCAGCAAAGTACTTGGTCATGATAACCAAATGCGGGTACGTACATATATAAGACTCTTGAAGTTCTGATCAGTAGGGAATTACATCAATCGATATTATGGTTTTTGAATTACGTGTATGGATACCTATTAGGCCATGCCCTACCCCTTTTATATTTTTTGTTTATTTTTTTCTCCTCCAATTGCCTGCCGGAACTATATTTGGCTATGCATGCGGTTCTTAAAGTTCCAAAAATCACACTTTTTTTTCTTCACAACTATTAGTATCTCTAATTTTGTTCCTCACCACTCAGTATCTAGCACTGCGCCTCCTGCTTCCACGTGAGCATTATCTCGCAACTCTGATCAACGAGTATTTGAGCAAGAACGAGCTTACACCAGCCACGAACGTGATATGTTCTCTGGACTCATCGGACATTCGACAAATTAAACAAATCTACCCTTCACTATTTGGAAGACTACTTCAAGACGAGATACAAACCTTCACGTTTGGGGATCACAGAAAGGTATACATGTTTTTATGTGTTCTCAGCTGTTATCAAAATGATTTATACGCAATGCCTAGATTACAAATATTATTGTTCACAAATTTCTGTCTCTAGTAGTGTTAAAAATGGTTACGATTCTTTTTTTTTTTCCTCTTTCTACTCATCATATTAGAGATCTATTGACTTTAAGCCAAAAATATACATAAAAGAATACTAATGGATTGATCAGTATAACATGCATATCGTTTAAAAACACACCTCTTCCCCTGTTTTGTTTGTTTAAAACCACCTAAAGAGCTAGTAATTATAGTTAATTTGAAAATTTTCATTTGTCTCTTCAGGTTTTGAACAGACTCTCCTGTGACGTTATTGATTAGTTATCACATTTCATACTTAATTGCTAAAACATTATTGTGCTATCAATATCATTAATTCATAAACTGAGTTTTAGGATTTCATCCTAATAATTATACTAAATATACATACGTACTCACACACACACACCCTCATATATATAGAGGTGCGTAAATAAGATAAAGTAGATATTAGTTCTTTATAGAGAATTCATTCTTAATTGTTTCAACTTGATTTGTGTATACATAGCTGCTGCTAAAGCACATACGCGTACCACATCGAAATGCTGGTGTAGGCGAAGAGCGCCTTAAAAATATTGTGAGGTATCTACATGAAAAAGTTCAAGAGACCTACAAATGTCCCGACAGGCTATCATGGACCTTGTTTATGAACTAAATGAAGAAGATCTGCGAATTGCTGTTGATCGATACAGTACAGATTATAGGAGGACCCTGGTAGAGGTATACACTGCTTCTCTTGCCTTTTTTTTTTTTTTAATCTTATTTCCAAATTTCATGTTTTAGTTGTCATGCACTGGTATCTAACTGAAGTTAGTTTTCTCAGGACTTAACGCTTGCAGGGTATGGACATTTTGAGCATGGGCTTGTAACAAAAATCAAATGCGCTATGAACCGTCCCAAGTATTATGCAGAGGTAATGTTCCTCATCCTGAAAGTTTTCAGTAACAGGGCATGCAGAGTAAACCGCCCTGTTAACTTCTGTTTTTGTTTAGTACTTTTCTGAAATTTTTGGTCATTAATAAACTATTTAAACGTGTCTTATATTTCAATTATTTTATATATTTTCCATCCGCATGTTCATGATGATTATGATTTGAACATTTAATTTGGAAGTATTCAACAGAGCTAAATATTGATTTTTTTTTTAAATATTAAAGATATTTGGAGGCTGATGACCTTCAACCGAAAGTGTCCAATTGGAGATTTTCCCACTTAAATACTGGAAAACTACCATTTGCAAGTTGGTGTGTTTAGTGAGCAATAGACTATAATCACTTTTTGTTTGGTTGATGGTTTGCTATATGTGTGTGTATGTGTTTTTCCCTTCAATTTGAACCGTCGCATCGAATTTTAAAATAATAAGATTGTGATAAATATTTTTAGGAATAAATAGCTGATGGAGTGGAAAAAAAAAATGAATATAGGGGGTTTATTTTGTAAGTTAGTCTTATAATGCATTTCCAAATTTTTACAGAACCTGTACAAGGCATTTGGAGAAATGAGAGATCCAAACATAGAGGGGATGATAGATGCAGATCATCATATTGATTATGAAACAATTGTGAGGGTCATAACGACAGTGGCTGAAAGGGATATGATGATGATGAAAGAAGAATATCGGAAGAAGTCTGGAAGGGCACTGGAGAACGACATTTCTGAAGCATTTGCGGACCGCCAAGACTGCTTGCAACTCATTCGCATGATCTTGAATGGTTAGTTAGTGGTCAGTCACTGATTGACCAATATTAATAAGTAGTTTTTACTGATTGTGTTACAAAAATAACGAGAGGCAACAAGAAAATCGAAAAACAAGAACATACAAATTTACATGAAAAGTCCTAGATAGAAAAAAAAAATTATGGACAGTGGAGAAGATATGCATCTATATATATATATATACTGAATCCCTATCGGCCTGAGCCTTCCGCTATCACCAGAGACCCCTAAATATTATCACAATTAAAAGTTCCACCACATATGTCACATTGCGAGTTTTTTAGGCCAGGCTAGACAAAATTCGAGTCACCGTATTCTACCAGGTTGACTATGGTCAAATAATTAATTGATGTCCAATTTGTAAGGATTCAAAAAATGTCCATTTATCTAATAATCTCAAATATTCTTAAAACTTTCCTAATTATGATTATTCACTATAAAAATGTTATTTATTTCTATCTCATCTTAAGTTAAAAAAGCTACTTTGTAAAACCTATAAAATGATCGACCAATTAAAATTTGCGCTGTTTTAGAATGTAAGCTTCTTCTCAAGTGTGACGAGAATTCTATCTTGTTGGGTCTTTTATTTTATTGGCAAAAATTGATCCCTCAAAGTAAGAAAATTCTCTCTCTATCCATAATAATAACACAGTAGTTTCTTTTCTCTCTTATCGGGTCCTGATTATGTTGATACGTTTATTTTTGCTGTTTCGGATTTCTCATCATCAGAAGACATACCGAGCCTTAATCAAGAATATGAAAGGATTCGTAATAGGTCAACACAAAATGACCGAGGATTGTACTACCGGGCAGTTATTGAAATTTGCAACCAACAATATGGTGGTGATTACTATTGTCGGGTACGTACATATATATATATATATATATTGAAGTTTTGATGAGAAGGGAAACATCTAGCCCTATTACGATTTTTGAATTACGTGTATGCCAATTTGGCCATGCAGTACCCCCTTTTTTGTTTGTTTTTTTAAATCTCTCTCCAATTACCTACGTGGACTATATTTGGCTATGCAGTTCTTAAAGTTCAGAGTCACACAATTTTTCGTCGTGACTACTATTTCTGATTTTGTTCCTCACCGCTCAGGATCTAGTACTGAGACAGCGGCTTCCAAGAGAGTATTATCTTGCAATTTCAATCAACAATGCATTTGAAGGGAACTGTCTTATAAAGGCTACCGAGGAGATATGTTCTCTGCACTCGTCGGAGATTCCACGAATTAAAGAAAGCTACTCTTCACTATTTGGAAGAGAACTTCAAGAGGTCATTGAAGACTACACATTTGGGGATCATAGAAAGCTGGTACGTATACAAGTTTTATATATGTAGTTCTCAGCTGTTATCACTTTGATTTATAAGTATGTCTAGATCGATTACCAATATTATAAGATGGAATAATATCATTGTTCACAAATTTCAGTCATCAGTAGTGTTAAAAAATGGTTACAATGTTTTTCTTCTCTACTTATCAAATTATACATCGATTGACTTTACGCCAATACATACATACATACATATATATATATATATATATTTATATATTAATGGATTGATCAGTAGTACATGCATATCGTTTAAAAGCCTAGGTAAAAAGGTTGGGGGCTTAAGTCCCATAAGCCTTACCTGGTTTAGTCCCTGATATTATATGTAGGTGTGTAAATAAGATAAGTACAGACAAATTGTATATACAGAGAATTGATCCTTAATTGTTTCAACTTGATTTGTATATATATAGCTGCTGCAAGGTGTGGAGCCAATTTCTATTGGTAATAAAATAGAAAAACAGTGCCTTGAAAAGATTGTGAGGTTTCTGCATGAGAAAGTTCTAGAGAACTTAAAACGTCCCAAGATGGCTATCGCAAGCCAAGTATGTGGACTAAGTGAAGAAGATCTGCGTGTTGTTGCTGATGGTTACCACAACAAATATGGAAGATTCCTGGTGGAGGTATGTACTGCTTCTCATGCCTTTTTATCTTATTTCCAAATTTCATGTTTTAGTTGTCTTGCACTGGTATCTAACTGAAGTTAGTTTTCTCAGGATTTAACGCTTGCAGGATATGGACATGTTGAGCATGGACTTGTAACAAAAATCAAATGCGCTAGGAACCGTCCCGAGTATTTTGCAGAGGTAATCTTTCATAACCTGAAAGTTGTCCCTAACAGGGCAGTAACTCTGTTTGTTTATCAGGACTATTCTGAAATTTTGGCCATTAAACTGTTTAAATCATGTATTTACATTTCACATGTTTTCCAGATTTTCAGACAATAATTACCAAACACCTTATGTTTTCTGAAAACAAGTGAGAATTGTGTTTGTTCTCATCTTTAAAAACACAATTCTAAAATTTGAAAACAGAGAACACGACAAGTCAGGCCCTATGCTTTGCAACTTTGTGTGCTTGATGATCAATAGAATATATATCATTTTTTGTTTGGTTGATGGTTTTTATTATATGTGTTTACATCGAGTTTTGAATTTAAAGTTTATAAGATCGTTAAAAGTATTTTTTGGAATAAATGGCTAGTATGATTGAGGGATAAAAATGAATATATATATATATATATATATATGGGGTTTATTTTGCAACTTTTTTTTGTTTTTATTTTTTACAGAAGCTGTGTGAGGCAATGATAGATCGATATACACGTGCTATGAGAGACATAGATCAAATTGATCGTGAATCAATTGTGAGTGTCATCACGACAGTGGCTGAAATAGATATGATGACGATGAACGAAGAATATCGACAGAAGTCTGGTCGTGCACTGGAGGATGATATTTCTGTTGCATTCGCAGATCGCCAGGACTGCTGGCAACGTATTCTCCTGATTCTGAACCCCAATAGTGCCACAAACTGATGAATGACGATGCAGTCGCGATGCGTGCCGAAGATTGAGTAGCAAACTTTTGAAGATGTGCCGTATTGATGCACTTCAGGATTCATTTATGTTTATTTTTTAGATCTCTCTTTGCCCTTGTATAAACATGTGACATGGGTGGTTCTTTGCCATGATGATTGTTTTAACAAACGGAAAGGTTTTGGATAAATGTGAACTTGTTAGATCATTCAGAAAGCCTTGTCTGATTTCTATATATTCTACAAGAATCTGCAAAGCATTTTGCAGCACTCAGGCTATGTTTGGTAGGAGGGAGAGAAAAGTGGAAGCAGGAAGTGATAGATCACGTAGGTAAGGGAGATGGAGAAGGAAGAAGAGGCCGTTTCTTTTATGATATTTGGCATGACAAGAAGAAAATTAGGCAAAAATCATCTCTCTTATTTGACATAGAGATACAAAGACAAAGAATAGTTTTTATTTGTAAAATGAATTTATTATCTCTAATCAATGAGATAGATTGAATCCGTCAAAAAATCTTTCCAATTTGAAAGGATTAAAACTAAGGCTTTATGAAGGATTAGGTGTCTCTTCTCTAATCTATTCCTTCCCCTATTCTCTCCTACCAAATAATCAAAATTGTCAAAAACCTTCCATCAATCTCTCCACCCCTCTCCTTCCTTCCATTGTTCTCTCCTACCAAATACACTCTGAAGGGTACGAAATTATAGCAGATATTATTATTAAGGGTTTAACAGACATGGATATATTACTGTAGTACCCAAATTTTTGATAATGAATTAAAATGAATTAATAAGTTAATTATCAAAATTCCTTATGTAAATAAAAGTTTATCTTATAATTTTAATAAAGTTATGAAATGAATTTTTATGATGTGATAATTATTTATTTTATCACACAATAAGCTTAGGTCACATATTATTATTCAAAAAGGCTTAAATAGTAAAAAAGGTGACCAATTGATGCATGTATAGAAAAGTTGTCGAATTACCAAATACAGTATTTCAACAGCTTTAGCAGTATGGGAATTAGCAGTCTTGGAGTTTTCTAGACAAGATTTTTCTGCATATAAAAACACAGTATCAAGGATTTGACATCAACTTTTTAGTCAAATAAAAATTAGATTGTCTAACTTTTAACACATAAAATTTAATCAGATTATCTTTTTCAGTAAGGAAACTTAGTGGATACTGTGAAATAATTTTTCATATGACCTTACATGTCATAAATTTATATATAATCTCAAAACATAAATAATAATAATTTTCAAAATAGCTTTTGCGAAATAAATTGCACAGTATTATCCATAATACCTTCGTTTGCTCATCATCGTCATTTGCAAATTGTCCACCATGAGCTAAGTTGCAGGTTACTTACCCGCAGCATGAATATAACTAATGAACTTTCGCTCAGCAAGTACAAACATAGATCTCGCATTCTTTAAAAAAACATGAATGACATGGGTGGATGCATGATGCAATTATGAAATCTAAGAAGCGGTCCAATTATATTCAATTATGGATGTCTTATTTTCCATTATAAACTTATTATCCTTCTTATTTTGTGGGGCCTTATGTGTACATACCGGGTGCGTTCTTTCCTCAGAAAGTTATGATTTGCAAGGTCCCTAATAATTCTGAGAATAAATCTGGAACTTTAAACCAAAACATAATATAACATGACATGATCCTCCATTATCTGAAAAGAGGTTGCTACGATACCCTAACTTGTCTTGAATTAGTCGTAGTCTTTAACTTAACTGAATTTGAGTATGCCTCAATCATACTCTAACTTAAAGTCTTATTCAAAGACTAAGTCTAAGACTAACGCTCCTTGATTATGAACTTATTAGTCGAGATGCAATGGCATGACATAAACTTGAAATCATGGCATAAATATAAAGTATGACATTTACATAACAAGCTAGTAAAAAGTGTGGCAAGTATGTTAATGTAACAAACTTATGAACCATGACATAAACATAGGTGTGGTAAGTTTTAAATCCAATCTTATCTTGATATTTAATAAGAAACTTAAGAAAACTTAAGACTATCTAAGAAAATTTGTAGAGAGAGAGTGAAGCTCTAGAGAGAGGAGAGAGTGGATTTTTGAGGTTTGAGTAAAATGGGTGGGGGGTGATGCCAATTTATAGGCAAAACTTAATGACACTTAGTGTAATTAAGCAAGCTTAATCTTGATTAAACAAGATTAACATCACTTCCATAGCTCTAGATTTTTCTAATTACATCAAAGTTTTGCAAAAGCAGGGGATTTTTGGGGAAGGCAGGGGAGGCTGCCAGCCTCTGCAGCCCAGGGCCGTCCCTGGGTGCCGCGGCACCCAGAATTGGCGCTGCATTGCAACCTGGGCTGCAGCAGCAGCGCCACAGCCCTGCCAGGCCAAGGAAGAAAGAAAAAAATATATATTTTTTGAGATTTTTAGTACTAAAGCCTAGGTCTTTTTTATAATTATAAGTAAAAATTTAGTTCAAGCAGTAACGTAAAGGCCTATAATATGCACAGTAATTTTTTTCTTCTTTGTGGTTTGGACAAAAAATGTATGTACAGTAATTTTTTTCTTCTTTCTATAACATCTATAGAAGTATAGATGTATAGATAAACAGGTTTCACGTTATTGGTCGAAATTTTGTCGCAAAAAACAACTCCAAGGGATCTTTATTTGAACATTTTTAATTGAAGTGTTGTTTTTCCTTTTTTGAACAATTTAATATGGCGTTAAATCATGCTGTTTTTTTTTTTAGATTTGATGTATAGATAAACAGGTTTCAAACTGTTTTTTTTTTTTTTTTGTTTTTTAGATTTGATCTCTTTACACTACTTTGATGTATAGATAAATTTGTTCCTCACCGCTCAGGATCTAGTACTGCGCCAGCTGCTTCCACGTGAGTATTATCTCGCAACTGTAATCAAAGAGTATTTCAGCAAGAAAGATCTTCCACAAGCCACGGACGTGATATGTTCTCTCTACTCATCGGAGATTCGACAAATTAAAGGAATCTACCCTTCACTATTTGGAAGAGAAGTTAAAGATGACATTGAAACCTTCACGTTTGGGGAACATAGAAAGGTATACATGTTTTATGTAGTTCTCAGCTGTTATATCACTTTGATGTATAAGCATACCTAGATTACAAATATTACAAGACGGAATAATCTCATTGTTGTTCACAAACTTCAGTCATGACAATAATAGTAGTAGTGTTAAAAACTAAAAAGTGGTTACAATATATATTTTTTTCCTACTCAACAATTTGTAAATATGCATGTATAAGTACTGCATACAATACATATGTATTAGAGTAAATTCAAACATATAAGTAGTACTGTATAAACACAATACATATCATTTTTTTTATATGTCAGTTATAACTTATGGATGAAGAAAATGAAGCCAACCGCGAAATATTTGTGTGTGTGTGTGTGTATATATCCTTATTTGCTTCAACTTGCTTTGTATAAATATAGCTGCTGAAGGAATATATATGCATAGCATCCGCACCACGTGGAGATCGTGCCTTAGAGACGCTACGGCAGGAGCAACTTGAAGAGATTTTGAGGTCTCTGAAAAAAAACGTTGAAGAGACCTTCAAATGTCGCCGGATGGCCATCGGGAACCGTGTATTTGGACTACGAGAAGAACATATGCGTGCTGTTTTTGACGGTTACCATAAAAAAAATGGGAGTCCCCTGGAAAAGGTATATACTGCTTCTCATGCCTTTTTATCTTATTTCCAAATTTCATATGTTTTGGTTGTCTTGCACTGGTGTCTCTAACTGAGTTATTTTTCTCATCAGGATTTACCTTTTGCAAATAATGGACATTTTGAGAATGCACTTGTAACAAAAATCAAATGTGCCATCAACCGTCCTGGATATCAACCTGAAAGTTGTCCCTAACAGGGCAGTAACTCTGTTTGTTTATCAGTACTATTCTGAAATTTGGCCATTAAACTATTTAAATCATGTATTTACATTTTTTCACATGTTTTCCAGATTTTCAGACAACAATTACCAAACACCTTATGTTTTCTGAAAACAAGTGAGAATCGTGTTTGTTCTCATCTTTAAAAACACAATTCTAATATTTGAAAACAGAGAACACGACAAGACAGGCACTATGCTTTGCAACTTAGTGTGCTTGATGATCAATAAAATATATATCACTTTTTGTTTGGTTGATGGTTTTTAATATTTGTGTTTGCATCGAGTTTTGAATTTAAAGTCTATAAGATCGTTAAAACTATTTTTTTGGAATAAATAGCTAGCATGATTGAGGAATAAAAATGAATATATATATATGGTTTATTTGTAACTTTTTTGGTCTTTATTCATATTTTTTTTCCTTCAATTTGAACCGTCAAGGTATGTATTTGCGTCGATTTGAAATTTATGTGACTGCTATAAATTTTAGGAATAAATAGCTAGTATGATTGAGTGGAAAAAATTTGAATATATAGGGTGTAATAACCCGAAATTTTGATGACTTATGATTTCCTTAGATACAAAGAGGATCTAAGTCTGAATCTTGTATGTCGATATGAAGTTCATGATCTGAATTGAATATCAGTATATGTTTGAGTTCTCGTTTAATTAGCTACGAGACTTAATAATAGTTTGCTTAGTCAAGCTTGAGGCATTTTGAGAAAAAAGGCAGAATAGGAATTTATTATTTTTATTCTTGTCAAAGTTTGACAAGGTTGACTTTAAGTTTGACTGAGATGGTACTGCAGTGTAATCAACAGTATGGAAATTATACTGCGAAAAACCATCATTACGGACAAATGAGCAAGAATAAGCTATGAGACCACCCTAGAAAAATCAAGCACAATATTTAGAACAATATGAACTAAATAGTTTCTAATCATAAGAAAACTCGATACGCAGTCCAATTTTACGCAGATGAATTCTGGACTGCAGTCCAGTATGACAATATTGTTTTTGGTGAAAAATAGTATTGATATTATTTAAGTTAGTAACGAAATGGACTGCATAATTATAATAAGGGATTTTTGGAATCAAGTGGATAATTATGCAAGAATTAGAAGTTAAGTGGCTCCACCATAGTCGGCCACCTTCAGGGACTAAATTGTAAATATTTTATCCTTAGGGGCCAAAGTGTAATTTTCAGAAAGTAAGTAATGATGGATAAATATGTAATTATTGAATTATGGATATTCCTAACCAATTCTCCAACTAGGTCAAAGATTGGTTACAAGCTTGGTTACATTGGAACAAGGAATTAAGTTAGAGATAAGTTTGAAAAGATTTTTTCCTTGGCTCCCATACATAATGGCCAATTGTCTTTGTGCCTTGGTGAGCAAGCAATTGCCAAGGTGATGTCAGCAAGGTGATGTAGTAAGGTGATGTAAGTAAGGTGATGCAAGCAAGGTGATGTAAGCTATGAGAGGTAAGCAATTGCTTGGTGAGCAAGTGACTTGGCCTCCAAGGTCTTCATCATGGCCGGCCACCTCACAAGGATCAATGAGCAAATATTTTGCTTTTAAGGTTAGATGTGTAATTTTGAGAATAAAAATAATTGTAGAAAATTTGGAATTTCTACCTATAAATAAGTAATGTTAGTTCACATTTTTGAGCACTTAATTGAACCCAAAACTTTGCCCAAATTCCAACTCTCTCCCCCTCCCCTAGAGCCGAACCCAATAGAGAGGAAAAAATAATAATATGGTGGTCGGAGTTTTGAGGAACCAAAGCAAGAAGAAAATTTATGGATCCAAAAGTCTAGATCCAATCTCAAGGAGTTAAGGTAACTCTCCTAAACCCCTAAGCTATCCAATTAAGTTCTGGTTCAAGATTTATGTGTATTTTATGTGGGTATATAAGAGCATAAGCTCACCAAATTATGTTCATGCTCTAGTTAGTTTTACTAATATGTCCTTGATTTAGGTTTTTGTGATATTGATTTATGATTTTGTGCATGCTTTTGATTGTATGCTCCGAAAATTTTGTGGTTTATGTGTGTGACTATTAGGTGTTTGTTATATGTCCCCACTTACTTCAAGATGATGTTTTATGAAAGATTATAGGAAAAGATGATTGTATGTTGATTTTAGGGTTCAAAAAAACCCTAAAAACTCTAGTTTGGTGCAGATCACCATATAGTTTGCATGATGATTGTATGACTAAGGAATGAATGCATGGTAATGATAACGTTAGTAATACACTGCATGCTTGACGTAGGCTCATGGTTGCGACCGTTTGAGGTAGTGCGCGCGTAATTTTATGTAAAATATGACCTAAAGCGAAACTGCCAGTTTTCAGGTAAAACTGGGCAGCTTTCTGGAAACGTGGTTTTGAAGCCCTTAGAAGCCTAATTTAAATAAAGTTAAAACTACAAAATTGTAGAAAATGAAAAATTGTAGGGGCAGCTTGGACAGATTTTAAAAATAAGGCTCCGAAGGCCTCTTTATTTATAAAAACCCGAGCCTAGTCTGTCAGACCCAGTGTGCACGACCAGGCAGGTTCAACAAGAAAAATGGATAGGTTAAAGGTAGAACTGGATTTTAAGTAAAACACAAAAGTTGTAGTATTATTTATATTCTACAACTTTCATGAAGAAGACTTTTTCTAATTCTAAACATTTTTTAAAGTAAAATCTGATTTTCCAAAACTGTGTAGGAAATAGAAATTCCTGCACATGATTTCCTGAAAACAGTGCATAAGCAGGAATTCCTATACATGCACTGATAATCAAAGTTTAAGAGACTGTTTTAAGCAGTTTATAAAAAGAGATTAAAATTTACCAAACAAGGATTGAAAAAGAAGACAACCAAGGGTAACCAAGATGGTTAACAACTTTAAAATGGGTTAATAATTAGGGTTACTAATGGTAATCATATAAGGAAAACTAAGTTACTGAGTTGGGCCTAAAACCCATGGTTACTAATAGTAACCTAATAGGGTATGATTTTAAAAGTAATTGGGCCTTAGTAATTCAATAGGGTTTAATCTATATATGACTTGGGCTTATGCCCAGGGTTACATATAGTAACCTAATCAAATATTAATCACTATTTACGTATGATTGGGCCTTGAACCAAGATTCCATTAAGTAATCAAATAAGATATTGTTTGATTAGGCCAGGTACCCTAGGGTTACATTTGGTAACCAAATAAGAGATCATTGTAGTATGTGGGAGACATGTAACTAGGGTTACTGATGAATGCTGGTTAAGGATACCAACATTAAATGTAATGATTTACGGTAAGTAAGATGATCCTTATCTTACATCTTTTATGAAAACAGGAATTAAACCTGTTGACGTGTCTTGTTGGAATGTTAAACCAAGAGCGTAGGACATCAGGTAAGTACAAACCTCACATACAGTATGGAAAATAGTAAATACTATTTTCAAGTATGACATGTTTTCATGTATGCTATGTTTAAGTATATGTCATGTTTTTACTATAATGCCATGTTTTATGATGATGTCATACCATGATATGACAAGTTATGCCATGATGTCATGTTTTAAGCCATGTCATGTCTATGTCTCATGTGCATCATAACTAATAAGATCACACGTAAAGATTCTTAGTCTTGAAATTGTAACAAGACTAAGATTAAATTAAGACAAGTAAAGTGTTGTACCAACCTCCCACCAGATCATGGAGGATTATATATGTTTCAAGTTCAAGATACGAATACCTTCCGCCAGATCGTGAAGGCTTACATGATTCCCAGAATTGTTAGGGACCTTGCAAACCTTAGCTTTTTGTGGATTACGCGCATTTGGTACGTACACAAGGGGTCTAAATGTTAAGCAAGATAAAAAGTTCAAGTCCATAATTGATCATAAAAGATACATAATTGATCATAATCGGTTTATGCATAAATGCACGATATTTGTTATGTCATGCATAATTGATAAGATGATCCTTATCTTACGTCTTTTGTGAAAACAGGAATTAAACCTGTTGAAGTGTCTTGTTGGAATGTTAAACCAAGAGCGTATGACATCAGGTAAGTACAAACCTTATCTACAGTATGGAAAATAGTAAATACTATTTTCAAGTATGACATGTTTTCATGTATGCTATGTTTAAGTATATGTCATGTTTTTACTATGATGTCATGTTTTATGATGATGTCATGTTTTATGATGAAGCTATACCATGATATGACAATTATGCCATGATGTCACGTTTTAAGTCATGTCATGTCTATGTCTCATGTGCATCATGACTAATAAGATCACACGTAAAGATTCTTAATCTTGAAATTATAACAAGACTAAGATTAAATTAAGACAAGTAAAGTGTCGTACCAACCTCCCACCAGATCGTGGAGGATTATATATGTTTCAAGTTCAAGATACGAATACCTTCCGCTAGATCATAAAGGCATACATGATTCCCAGAATTGTTAGAGAAATTGCAAACCTTAACTTTCTGTGGATTACGCGTATTTAGTACGTACACAAGCGGCCTACATGTTAAGCAAGATAATAAGTTTAAGTCTATAATTGATCATAAAAAATACATAATTGATCATAATTGGTTCATGCATAAATGCACGATATTTGTTATGTTTTTGTGAGAATATGTTTGTACTTGCTGGGCGAAAGCTCATCAGTATATTTCATACTGTAGATAAGATGCCTACAGCTTTACTTGATGGGCCAAAGAGATGATGCAGCAAGTGAAGGGCGGTATGAGATATCACTATGCAGATTTTCCGCAAACTATTTAAATTATGAACTAGTGCATATATGATTAAGTTTATTTAAGTTGTGATGTTTCAAAAGTCCGGTTTAAAAGGTTATGTGTAACCTTTTAATCGGCTTAACAAGCAATGGGTAGGCATGATGGAGTTTATCCATATAGATAAATTTAATTAAGTTGTATTAAAATAAACAAATAAAAAAATTATTCTATAATTTCTGAAAATTCAAGTATTAGAATCTAACAAGTAAGTTAAGTAAGTAAAGTAACGGCCCACATTTACATAGTCAACCCTACGTAGATGGCAGGGGCGTTACATAGGGGTGTTTATTTTGTAATTTAGTCTTATAATGCTTTTGCAACTCTTTTACAGAAGCTGCACAAGGCATTTGGAGCAATGAGAGATCCAAACATACAGGGGATGATAGATGCAGATCAACATATTGATTATGAAATAATCGTGATGGTCATCACGACAGTGGCTGAAGGAGACATGATGATGATGAAAGAAGAATATCGCCTTAAATCTGGATTTACACTGGAGGACGATATTTCCGAAGCATTTGCGGATAGCCCGGACTGGTTGCACCATATTCTCATGATCTTGAACACCAATGCCCCAAACTGATGCCTGACGTTCCTGTCACGTTACATGCAGAAGATTGAGTAGCAAACTTTTGGAGATATGTAATTTTGATATTTTTGGATGCATTCATAATGCTTTTTTTATTTTTTAGATTTGATCTGTTTACACTATTTTAAACCCACCCGTGACATGTAGTGTGGTTGTTTGCCTTGATGATTGTTTTACAAACTGAAAGATTTAATTTGAATGAACTTGAACTTGTTAAATCATTCAGACCGTCTTGTATGAAAAATATGCTGCAAGAGTCCTGCAAAGCATTTTGCAAAGGGCAGTGAAGGTGGTCAATGAAAATCGAAGTTACAGAAGATACTAGCAGATGGGTTTATATTTCTAGACTTATCGAAGAAGTTGTTGTTGTTTTTGGGGTGTTTTTTTTTCTTTCTTTTTTTTTTTTTTTGGTTCCTTCTTCTTCTTCCTGATAACAGATATGGATATGTTGTGCAGTAGAATTACATAGTGATCATAAGAATTCATATGCTTTCCTTGACTACTCAGTAAGCCCGATTTCCTCTAAAGAAGAACTCACGTATCTCTTAGATCACACTCAAAATCAATAAGATGATGAAACATAAAATAAAAAAAGAGAAAGGTAAAGAATCGATCAACTAGTCTTTTATTTGCAAGATACATATATAAAAAATCCAACTCGTTTTGTGGAATAATCTTTAGTATAGTATAATCATATGTCACAACTAGAGATATTACAGCCACTGTTTTAAGACGTTGAGAAGTTAAGTAAAGGCCCGTAAAACAAAGTCTGAGCTATGGGATCAAAGGCAAAAAAAACCATGTGTTCTATTGAAATTTCCCTAGCAATAAAAAAGGCAATCTACCAAATTACTACTTGTAATCTACTAAAATTGCCGAAACCAACAATGACCATCGGGGGCTTCTGGTCACATGTCAGTCACCGCTCACTGAATAGTAATTTGGTACATTATTTTTTATGATCTACAAGATTATTTTCATTTTCAACACAAAGGAACAAACTTAATTCTCTGTCTCCAATTGCTGAATTGTAATATGATAGATTATTAGAGATAAATATATCATATGATCTTTTTTTTTTTTAACACAAACTGTCGTATATCTCATGTTCCGGTCATCAAAGATTGATATGGTAGACTATCATATTATTTTACATTCTTAACATAGATGGACGGCTACCTACGGATCAGATCACCAAATAGTAATCTGATAGATTATTACAATAATATACTAGATTATTTCCTAAACACATAGAAAAGAGAGAGCGAGCCTATTTCTTGCCGAGCTTCATAAAGCTTTAAGAGAGAGATTTAGGAGTACAGTGGCTTCATTATAAATTGGGGGAATGTCACAAATGCCACTATTTCAAAAGCTCTTGACATTTTTGACATGGTGTTTAGACACTTTACTTCTTTGCCACCCAATAGTGTTAATCAAAGGTCAAAGGGTCAAAGATCATAGTAATATGTTTTATTCAAATTATCAATTTTAATTAAAAAAATTTCTACATGATCTTAATTTGCCTATATTTTGGAAATTCTTCTACAAGAATATTTTGTATTCTCAACATAGATAGCCAAACATCTCTGACACGAGCCATCAATGCTAGTCGTCAAAGTATTTTAGCAGAATATTTTGGATATTCTACTAACATACTTTCTTTTTTCAAGATGGATGATCGGATGTCTCCACACTTCGACCATTGGTGTCGGTCCTCGAAATATTCTAGTATAATATTTTCGTTATTCTACTAGAATATTTTAAATTTTCAACATAGATTGTCGAAAAACTCTGACTCTAGCTGTTGGCACTGATTATAGGAATATTCTAGTAGAATATTACGAGTATTTTACTAAAATATTTTTGATGTTCTGGTAGAATTTTATAGTCGTAATATGAAATAATTTATGGCTCTGATCATCGACGCTGATTGTTAAAGAAATTCTATTAGAATACTTTTTAGATTCTAATTGAATATTTTTTAGATTTTGCCAAAATATTATTTGGACTCTATAGAATTATTTTTTTTTATTTGAAGAGATTTTGATAGATTATTTTTTATATTATACTAAAATACTTTTTCAAATCTTTTTTAGTAGAAAAACAAAAACATACAAACGTACATGAACAGCCACAAAGGAATGTGTTACAGGATTGCTGCAAATTAAACATCAAAACCTGCAAAACTACATATCACCAGCTCCAACGCGCCACAACCGCCGCTCCCTCACTCCCTCTGGTCTGAACATGCCTTGATTCAAACTTCTTATCACCTACTATAACCCACATATCAGAAAGGCCTAACATTAGTGTTTCAACTCCAATAGACAAATTTTCAAGTTTCTCAACTCTAAAAATCACATGTAATATTTGTATTATACACTATTCACACTAACACCTAGAGAAAACTGGGAAACAAACCCAGAGAAAGAGCTCAGCTCAATATTCATTCATCAACAAACCAAATCTGGTCTCTTCCTTGACAGTACAGAGGGACTAATACACCAAAGGGGCTGCATCAAAGACGCTCAACTAAGGGACTAGACCTCCCAAAACGACCACGTTTTGGATACTTAAAAAAAAAAAAAAAAACCGACAAAACAGCCTCTAAAACGACAACTCAGGTCTTATTACAAACAGTAAAGGAAACTTCCAAAAAAAAACGACAAGCAAAACAACTTGATGTTCCTACGCTTAAGAAGGATTCAACCCCGAATCGTCAAGTTTAGAAACAGCAACGTCTTCATAGAAGCTCCTACATCAGTTCTTCCCTTCTCAGAAAGAACTTGTCCTCAAGTTCAATTCAAACATTAGCCTTGAAAACAACATCCAATGGGAAAACCAAAACTCCAAAGCTGATCAATTCATAGTACCACAGAAGTTGGCACGAGGACTTGACTTCAACCGCTCCAATACACAGGCTCGTTACAAGAAATTTGGCGTTGAAGAAGAGAATTGTCCAACAATGACACAAGCTTTATTTATTAATTTATTAATTATTTTTTTCCTGTGATTTTGGTAAACTCCAACAGAAAATTCCCTTTTCAGTTCATCATGAATCCACAAAGGTATCAAAGTAATTTTCAAAACTGCTTTGATCTCCCTTCAAAGGCTAAGTCGCTTGCTGCCCCTATTCTTGATCACTTCCTTTGGAAAGTTCAGCTCCTTATTGTTTCCCTTCAAGGACTCTGTTGCCTCCCTTTCTATACTGTCTTCAACAATGTCATGAAGTCCCAAGGCCTAACATTTCCTCCACACTTTAGGATTGGAGTTCGTCAAAGTTGTTGCATGGTGGAAAACTATTTTGTCCAGCTTCAGGGAACCTAAGATCGAAGTAGTCTCTCCCTTGTTCATTATCATCACCAAGGTACTTCAAAGCATTCAACATAGCCCTTCCGTCACAGTTCTCAAAAGCATGTTGTTTTCCAAGTGGATCAGTGACCACTGGCTTTTCAATTTTAGGCCTTCCAATAATAAAGAATACAATAAGGGACGTTGCAAAAGCTGTCAATGGCTCCTTAATAACCCTCACAGCTCCACCTTTCAATTCTACTGTTTCCACTCCTCTACTGTTATTGTCAATAGCTCCATTAACTAAAGGATTTTGCTCCCCTTCAAAGAATTTATACTGAGGTAAAGCATTATCCAAGAAAGCAGTTTCCCTATAATTATCTTCGACCCACGCAATTTTCCAAACTTAATTTGCCACATTCATACCACTTTTCACAAAATTAGCGACATCCCGTTGAAAACTAGCATAAGAGACAAGCAAATTTTTCTGAACACTTGAATTGGGACCCTCTGTATTCTCCTCATAATCCTTTAAAGCACCGCCAATATCCATGTCAAGACCCACAACGATGGTAAAATAACATGGGGCAACTAGTTTTTCCATTTTGCCTTCATTTAGCTCTAAACTCTCTGTTTCTAATTCTAGACTCAAGTTCATTTTGCCTTCAGTAATACATCCGGTACAAGAAGGCCAAAGAGAAGTTTTTGTCTATCTATTTCATCAACAAATTCAGAGCCAGAGTTTTCTAATGCAACTTTGGAAGAAATAGATGCTTTCTCACCAACCTTGAAGGGCACTTCAATGGGTCTGCTTGCAGCAACATTTGAACAATTTCTAATTGAAGTGTTTTATTTGAACAATTTAAGACCACGTCTTAAATTTGTTATAATTTGTCAGTTAACATCCAATATATATCTTTTTTTAGTCTTGAAATATATATTCTGTTTTGTTCAACGGTCATGTCATGGCCAGTGTGGTGCTGTTTAATATTAAAACATTTGTCTGATATGATTTTTTTTTTAATTCGCCTTTGCATTCAATTGAATTTCTAAAATATCCTTGGTTTCAAACCATCACACTTTTGATTCGGTAAAACAAACGAATTAAAAAGACAAATGTATCTCCCTTAATGACACGCATGCACAACTACAAGAAAATATATGAATTTTATTTATTTTTCTTAGA
The DNA here is from genome assembly GCA_025413025.1 of Ficus hispida. NCBI lineage: Eukaryota > Viridiplantae > Streptophyta > Magnoliopsida > Rosales > Moraceae > Ficus > Ficus hispida. The sequence goes on along the minus strand of CM046368.1, from coordinate 12,840,380 downwards.
AGATTAATTTTGATTTTTGTATTTGACTGTTTGCTTTTTATTGATGCTGTGCTGCAACATATATGTTGTAACGACCCCTTCTTACGTAGGCCATTACCATACTTATCTTACATAAAAACTGACACTTACTTAACTAGCGGAAAATACGAAATATATATATATATATTTTTTTTTTTCTTTTTGTTGCAATTATAAAGGTAACTCGACCATATAATTACTTATAACCATATATACATATTTATTTGAGTATTTAAGTATTAAACTTAATTTGAAATACAACTAATAAAACTCAATAATAAGGACATATATTTAACACAAAACGCGTAGCGGTCTCCATCCCGTAGTTTCACAGTTAGCCCTGCCATGCCCCACCATCTTGTATCAAGTATTGCTCATAGGGAGCTTACCTACAGCATAAACGTAAGTTGTGAGCTTTCGCTCAGCAAGTACAACTATTTACCCGCAAAACAATTTAAACTTAATCAATGCATGAACCAATTATGCTTTCTTATTCTTTCTTAACTTAACATACTATGGGCCCCTAACATAAGTGTACGTACCGTGGCGCGCTGCCATGGAATGGTTGGGGCGGCCAGCCCTGTCCAACTCATTACCATGAACCAACCCTGACCTAGTGCAGGTCGATACGACACGATTTAAAACTGCTTAACATCTTACTTAAAAACATTTACTTGAAAACAGTTTCTTACTTGAACTTAATCTTACTCTTATCATGTACATTATCATTAGTGAACATGCTTCATGATGTCACAATAATAAAGCATAATCATATGCATCACAGATATAAGTGCATGAATTTTTTTTTTTAAAACATGCAACCAGTAAAATGATTTGCCTATGCTGTAGGCGAAGTTGTACTTACAGGTTATACTAGCACTGGGGTTTGTTACTCCAACGAATTGCAACAACAGGTTACTTGCCTGTTTCCAAAAAGGACGTAAGAATCATTCTATCTCACAATAGTTCATTATATTAAATGTTGGTATCCTAACCAACACTCAACATTTACCCTAGTTATATGTCCCCTACTAACATGGTATCCTTTTCGGTTACTGGATGTAACCTTAGGGCACCTGACCTAAAAACAATCAAACCGTATCATGTTTGATTACTTAAACAAATCTTGGTTAGTTATACTTAAATAGTATCCTTTTAGGTTACCATATTACTTAGCATACTTTAAAACCTTGTTTAATTCTTTCTAAACCATTGTTATAAAACTGAATTTGACTTATTTTATAAAGATAGTAAAAATGTGATATTTTGAAAATCGTTCATTGAAAACAATCTAATAATTTCAGTTAGCAGTGCACGTATAGGAATTTGTCTGCTCATGCACTGTTTTGAAAACTCTGTGCAGGAATTGCCTATTTCCTGCTCAGTTTTAAGATTCAGTTTTATTTAAAAATCTACTTTGAATTTGAAAAAGTTTTCTTAATGAAAGTTGTAGACCTCATAAATTCCTGAAACTTTCATTTTTTACACAAAACCTAATTCTGCCCTTAACCTTCGCTTTTCCCTCGTTGAAGAGTCCTGGCCGTGCATGGGGTCTGGGGTGGCCAGTCTCGGGTTTTCACAAAAATGAAAGCCTTTGGAGCTTATTTTTCAAATTCTGTCCGCGCAATCCCCTAGGATTTTTAATTTTCTACAACTTTGTAGTTTTAACTTTTTCCAAAATCTGCCTCTAAGGGCTTCAAAATTTCGTTTTAAAATTACTGTCCAGTTTGGTCCGAAAATTGGCAGCTTGTTTCTTAATCGTTTGATACGCGAAATAACGCACACCCTACCTCAAACGGTCGCAACCGTGAGCTTACATCATACATGCAGCGTTTAACGCAAAATTTCCATTAACATACACTTGTTCAACCATTTTACCAAATAGTTCAATTTTTACCAATTTAGGGTTTTAAGTTGATTTTTCTCATTCTAATTCAACATACAACCAATTAATCATAACATAGGCATACCATAATCTTTCCTAGACATGTGGGGACATAAAAATCAGCAGCTAGTAAACATACACATACAAGCACATACGTTAAAGCATAACTTCAAACACAAAAGCCAAAAACCTAGCTCTAGCATACCAAAACATAGATCTAGCTCACCCTAAACCAAATCAAGCACATACTAATTTAAACCAAGCCATTGAATGAAAAAAAATAATTGAGCTTAAGCTCCTACATACCCAACTGAAAAATACATCTAAATCCTTGAACAAAAACTCAAATGAAAAGCTAAAGGGTTGAATGGATTTACCTTAAACTTGGAAGTGGATTTAAGCTTGGTTTTCAATTTTTTTCCTCCTTGATTTTCACTCAAAAAAAAATCTGACCACTCCACTCTTTTTTTCTCTCTTGATGGTCGGCTTTCTTGGAAGAGAAGAGAGCAAGAAGATGAACCAAAAGGGTGATGTGTCCTAATGACTCAAGGCCAAATTTTACCACACAATTAAAAAGCCAAACTTAAATTTTTATTGTCTAGATTGCACTTAGGTCCTCCAAAAACAGCTACAATTTTACCTAGATTCCAAGAGGTGGCCGGCCATCTGAGGAAGCTTGTTGGCCAAGCTTGATCCAAGTTAATCAATGCTAATACTTTCTAGAATTTTCAAAAATTCCAATAATTAAATTTTAATCATTACTTAGGTGAGGTGTCCCCCTAACAAGGTTCCATTTGGTTTTCCTTCACAATGCAGTCCATAATCATACTAATAAGGATTTTACAAATACTGTTTTTACTAATAACAGTACTGTTTTACTGAACTGCAGTCCAGAATTTATCTGCACTTAACCGAACTGCATAAAAATTCTTCTTAGAACTAAAAACTACTTGGTTCTTCTTACTATAAATATTGTGCTTGATTTTTTTACAATAGCCCCAAACCTAATTTTGGCTTCGTTATCCGAAATTATAGTTTTTCACAGTATAATTTTATACTGTGCAAAAACTGCAAAACTGACTAAATCATACCTTAGATTATTCTGATCAATATTTGATTGAAATAAAATCGTACATAAATTATAATTCTGATAAATCAGATCAAGCATTTCATATTAACATACATAATACAAACTTTTGATTCCTTAAAAAGGAAATCGTAAATTTGTAAAAAGGTTGGTTATTACATATGTGTGGTAGAAAAGATTGCTATGATTTTTTTTTTAGGGGAAGATTTGCTATTGTATTACCATTATCCTTTTTCCCCTAAAGAGTCTTACCAAAATCATACCATAACACATTATTGATTTAGATTAATTGTGATATTTCCAATATCTTTTTTGTTCCCTAAACAAGATTACCAATATCATACAATAATAATAATAATAATAATAATATATATGATTGTTTTAAATTGAATTTTAATTAACCTCTTTAAAATATATTATGACAAACAAGTTACCTACAGGGAAAAAAAATTACGATGATGAGAAATGAAAAAGAAAAGTTCCTTTTACATACCCAAACGTGAATAAAATCTTTGGATATGTTCTTATGGTTATTTTTAAGTTTTTAAAATTAGGAGATTCCGATGTTTATTTAAAAATGTATAAAATGAGTACTACATAAAATTATATAACTATGCCATATTAATACCGTGCGTGCTCTGATAGCACGAATTATATCGAATTTGAGATGTTTTGGATGTTTCATTTGTTTTTTTTTTTTTTTTTTTGAAAGGGAATTTTCATTTATTATTGGATGTGGAGGCCGTTAATATTGTTAAAGGCCTAACTAATATAATATATATATAGAGGTTATCGGAGGCTTTTTTTTTTTTGACAATTAATTGTAGATTAATATTGTAAAAAAGCCAAGTAAGACATTTATATATGTGTATATTTATGGTATTGGAGGTTAATATTTGTGACAGTTTACTTGGAGTTAATATTGTTAAAAGTCTAGCCAATGGCAATGACAACCCACTCCCGTCAATCTTACGTGTGAACTGTGTAATAGTAAAACATTAACGTCGTTGTCTTGACCACGCCATAAAAATGAACTAGGGTTTCTTGATGAGCTGCACTATAAATATAGCTTTTTCTACACAAACCCTACCTTCACCTCCAATTCAGAAAACCTCTCAGCTCTTACTGCGGCATCTTCGGAACAACCGGAAGTTTCGGCTCATCGACATGGCCGCTGTATCTCAGGTAAAGATTAATTGGCCGTCAAGTAATTGAGATTTTGTGTGATTAATTTCTTTTTTATTTTCTTTTCACAGTTTGGTTTATATATATGTGTATATGTATTTTTATTTTTCAAAAAATGAAAAGTTTTTGTATAAGTTTGATCCGTTCTGTTTGTTTTGTTTTAATAAGTCATATTTAGATTGGAGTATATTGAATCTTTCGATTATGTCTCCAAGTTAAAACTTTCACTTTTTCAGAAATTTATGGAGCTTGGATTTCAATTTCAACTGCTCTCCATCCCCCTCCCCTCCCCCCCCACACACACATCCCCCCCCCCCCCCCCCCCCCCCCCCCGAATCATATTTGTTTGTTTATACGTTTGACTCGATTCGTTCATTGATCTAAAAGGAGTGTTTTTTTTTTCCTATATAAATAAAAGCCATCAAGATTTCTCTTACTGGTATTCTTTTTTCAGTTAATTTTTTTCCCGTTCCTTTTAAGATTGTTTAATCAAAACAACAAATGTTTTTCGCTGTAGTAAAAAAAAAAAAAAAAGAAAGAAAGGAAAAGAAAAGTACAAATTTGCAGCGTCAACGATCTGAACAATAACCATAAAACAAATATTGTTTCGTAAAATTGTTTAAAAAATATCTTATAATAATAATAACCTTCTACCACTAATTGCCGACGCTCAACATAAACCACCAAAGAATTCTTTAAAAATTAAAAAGCATGCAAGTTAGTGTAGGTGGCGTGATTACACAGGAATATTTTGGTGACTTTTTCTTCTATTTATATAGGATATATATATATATATATATATATAAATGTCAACGACTCGAATTCATTTTAAATGGAGAGGTCTTCATCATGTTCTAATAACTAATACAGGTACCCCATTTCGGCCATCGGAGCAACAGTGTTGATGGACCTGCTTCAATGGCTGACCATGAGAATACTATACTTCCCTCTTTGGCTCTACCATCTGGTACTGTCTCTTTTTTGTCTGATTAATTAATTTTGCAATTTTCTTTTTTTTTTTCATTTTTTATAGTGAAAATTGTTTGTTTTTTGTTTTTTTTTCGAAGCAAATTAAAATAGTTTGTTGTGCGTCACTTTAAATTGCATACATGTATCTTAGGGACTAAGTTGACACTAGAAGAAGTGAAGATTTTGTAAAGAACAAAACCTAAATTATATATTGATTGATAGAGAAATAAAGTTCCACTAACAAAAATTGTACTATATAGTATTTTTTACAAATTAAAAAAAAGAAACTTGCACTATTTAAAATAATTAAGAGTAAGCAACAATAAATAGTAAATTTACTAATTAATAAATTATATATTTATTAGAAGTTTTGTTATGATTGACAGATGAACATGATAATATTAATATGTATGTTTCAGTGATTGATGGCAATTTTTTTATTAAATTAAAAAATATCGAGATCATCTATTTAAATAAAAAGAAACTTGTTATTTATCTCATTTTTTAAAATATTTTCAAATCCTACTTTTATTTTGATTATTTTCTGTGGAAATGGTGTTTACTTCTTTCTCTCAAAAGCCACTTATATAATTTGTAAGACCTATAAAATGTTCTACGAATTAAAGTTTAGTTTTTCCGCTGTTTTAGAATGTTAGCTTCTTCTTCTTCTTGTGTGTGCCGAGAATTATCTTGTTGGGTCTTTAATTTTATATGCATGCAAAAATTAATCCCTCAAAACAAGAAAATTTCTCGTTCTCCCCGTAGCTTCTTTTTCTCTCTTCTTGGGTTGTAATTTTCTTGATATGCCCATTTTTGCAGTTTTCGATTTTTCACTTTCAGTTATTGAAAGCTGCAACCAACAATTTGATAGCATTACATATTTAAGACTTTTGAAGTTCTAATGGGAAGGGAATTACATCAATCGATATTATGGTTTTTGAATTACGTGTATATGTACCTATTAGGCCATGCAGTACCCCTCTTATATTTTTTGTTTATTTTTTTCTCCTCCAATTGCCTACCGGAACTATGTTTGGCTATGCATGCTGTTCTTAAAGTTCCAAAAATCACACTATTTTTTCATCACAACTATTAACATCTCTAATTTTGTTCCTCACCGTTCAGGATCTAGCACTGAGCCATATGCTTCCACGTGAGTATTTTTCGCTGTAGTTAAAAAAGAAAAAAGGAAAAGAAAGGCAAAAATTTGCAGCATCAATGGTCTAAACAATAACCGTAAAACAAATATTATTTCGTAAAATAGTTTAAAAAATCTCTAATAGTAATAGTAATCGTCTACCACTAATTGCGAACGCTAAACATAAACCACCAAAGAATTCTTTAAAAATTAATAAGCATGCAAGCTGAGTGTAGGTGGCATGATTACACAGGAATCTTTTGGTGACTTTTTCTTCTATTTATATAGGATATATATATATATATATATATATATAAATGTAAATGACTCCAATTCATTTTAAACGGAGAGGTCTTCATCATGTTCTAATAACTAATACAGGTACCCCATTTCGGACATGGGAGCAACAGTGTTGATGGACCTGCTTCAATGGCTGACCATGAGAATGCGGTCTTTCGAGATTTGGGTAACAATATTGCTTTGGCTCTACGATCAAGTACTGTCTCTTTTTTGTCTGATTAATTAATTTCGCGATTTTCTTTTTTTTTTTTTTTCATTTTTTATAGTGAAAATTTTTGTTTGTTTGTTTGGTGTTTTTTTTTTTTTTTTTTTTTGAAGCAATTGAAAATAGTTTGTTGTGCGTCACTTTAAATTGCATACATATGTATCTTAGAGACTAAGTTGACACTAGAAGAAGTGAAGATTTTGTAAAGAACAAAACCTAAATTATATATTGATTGATAGAGAAATAAAGTTCCATTAACAAAAATTGTACTATATAGTATTTTTTTTACAAATTAAAAAAAAAAAGAAAATTGCCCTATTTAAAATAATTAAGAGTAAGTAACAATAAGTAGTAAATTTACTAATTAATAAATTATATATTTATTAGAAGTTTTGTTATATGATTGACAGATGGACATTGTACTATTAATATGTATATTTCAGTGATTGATGGTAATTTTTTTATTAAAATTAAAAAATATTGAGATCATCTATTTAAATAAAAAGAAACTTTCTATTTATCTCATTTTTTCAAATATTTTCAAAACCTACTTTTATTTTGATTATTTGCTGTGAAAATGGTATTTACTTCTTTCTCTCAAAAGCGACTTATATAATTTGTAAAACCTATAAAATGGTCTACGAATTAAAGTTTAATTTTTCCACTGCTTTATAATGTCAGCTTCTTCTTGTGTGTGCCGAGAATTATCTTGTTGGGTCTTTTATTTTATATACATGCAAAAATTAATCCCTCAAAACAAGAAAATTCTCATTCTCTCCGTAACATTGAATTGGTTAATCAGTTAACACAATAGCTTCTTTTTCTCTCTTCCTGGGTTCTAATTTTCTTGATATGCCCATTTTTTCTGTTTTGGACCTTCTATCATCAGGAAGCAGACTTGGCTGGATTCCAACATTAAATAGGATTGGTAATATGGCAGGACCGTATGACCAAGGATTGTTCTACCGGGCAGTTATTGAAAGCTGCAACCAAGTATTTCGTCCTTATGGCTTATTTCGGGTACGTACATATACAAGACTTTGAAATTCTGATGAGAAGGGAATTACATCAATCGATATTATGGTTTTTTGAATTATGTGTATACCTACTAGGCCATGCAGCACCCCTTTAATATTTTTTGTTTATTTTTTCCTCCTCCAATTGCCTACCGGAACTATATTTGGCTACGCATGCGGTTCCTAAAGTTACAAAAATCACACTATTTTTTCATCACAACTATTAGTATCTCTAATTTTGTTCCTCACCGCTCAGGATACAGTACTGCACTTGCTGCTTCCACGTGAGTATTATCTCGCAACTGTGATCAACAAATATTTGAGCAAAAACGATCTTAAACATGCCACGGAGAAGATATGTTCTTTGCAATCATGGGAGATTCAAGAAGTTAAAGGAATCTACTTTTCACTATTTGGAAGAGAACTTGAAGATGACATTGAAACCATCACGTTTGGGGATCATAGAAAGGTTTACATGTTTTATGTGTTCTCAGCTGTTATCAAAATTATTTATAAGCAATGCCTAGGTTACAAATATTATTGTTCACAAATTTCAGCCTTTAGTAGTGTTAAAAAGTGGTTACAATTTTTTTTTTTTTTTTTTTTTGTCTCTCTTTCTACTCGTCATATTAGACATCTGTCGACTTTAAGCCAAAAATATACATAAAAGAATACTAATGGATTGATCAGTATTACATGCATATCGTTTAAAAGCACACCTCTTCCCCTGTTTTACTTGTTTAAAACCACCTAAAGAGCTAGTAATGATAGTTAATTTGAAAATTTTCATTTGTCTCATTAGGTTTTGAATAGACTCTCCTGTGACATTATTGCTTAGTTATCACATTTAATACTTAATTTCTAAAACATTATTGTGCTATCAATATCATTAATTCATAAACTGAGTTTTAGGATTTCATCCTAATAATTATACTACACACATACACATATATAGAGGTGCGTAAATAAGATAATTACAGATAAGTTCTACATAGAGAATTCATTTTTAATTGTTTCAACTTGATTTGTGCATACATAGCTGCTGCTAAGGCACATAATCGTACCACATGGAAATGCTGGTGTAGGCGAAGAGCGCCTTAAAAGGATTATGAGGTATCTTCATGAAAATGTTCTAGTGACCTACAAATGTCCCCGAGAGGCTATCATGGACCTTGTTTATGATTTAAATAAAGAAGATTTGGGAATTGCTGTTGAACGATACAGTACAGAATATAGGAAACCCCTGGTAGAGGTATACACTGCTTCTCATGCCTTTTTATCTTGTTTCCAACTTTCATGTTTTGGTTGTCTGGCACTGGTGTCTAACTGAGTTATTTTTCTCACGATTTAACTCGTGCAGGGTATGGACATTTTGAGCATGGACTTATAACTAAAATCAGATGCGCCGTGAACCATCCTGAGTTTTTTGCAGAGGTAAATCTTCCACAACCTCAAAGTGTTCATCAATAGGGCAGTAAATCATCTGTTTACTTCTGTATTTGATTACTAGTACTTTTCTAAAAATTTGGTCATTTAAAATGTCTTGTCTTTACATTACTTTACATATTTTCCATATCCCATGCTCATGATAGTTAGTGATATATAACCTTTTGATTTGGATTTGTATTCAACCAAAGTGTCCAATAGAGATTTTCCCACTCAAATATTGGAAAACTATGCTTTGCAATTGGTGTTTGGTGATCAATAAAATGTATTCACTTTTTGTTTGGTTGATGGTTTGCTATACGTGTCTTTGTGCGTGCGTGATCAATAGAAACCACAACTATTATCAAAGATATAGATGAAAAGGGGCCAATTTTAATATAAGTCGACATGAAGACATCTATTACACAAGGACCAGAGAATGAAATATCTATGTACACCTATGCATACAAAAATCACATGTAATATTAGTATTATATACATATATGTAATGTTAATATTTATATGTCTATATGCATAAGTGGACAGAAGCAAAACATCAGTTCGAAAACCTTGAGCAGAAGCTTCCCAGTGCCCAACACGAAACCTGCATCAGTGTTTCCAATTCCAGTAGCAAATTGGCCAAAAGCCCCAGCAGTGCAAGTGTGAGAATCTGTACCTAACAGAACCTGGAAACCAGGGTAAGGATTTAATTGCTATATAGGGACGCGAGTTTTTTTTAAAGGAAAAGAAAAAGTTTAAACAAATAACTACAATTGAAGAAACCGCACCTCTCCAGGTATGCAATGACCTTCTTGAGCAAGAGCAACATGGCATACACCCTTATAATCTGGGTTAGCCTGCAAAGTATAAATCAACCTCATTTCAATTTTCAACACAAACAACCAGAGAATAAAAGATGATAATACAACAGAAAAGGCACATAATTATGCGACTAGTTCGCCATACCTTAAAATTACCCAGATCTTTAATGTCATAAAAGTACTTGATAATTTGTTCATTGCAGAAATCCCTCAAGATGTCCACATTACGATTTGCACGTTCATCGCTTGTAAATATATAACGGTCTGGAATAATTACAATCTTCTCACGGTCCCAAACCTTAATGTCAAAAGAATCAGGCACTTATTAAATACCACAAGACGCAAATTGACCTATTAAAAATGAGAAAAACATCGCACAAAGTAAAAGTTGTATCAATGGAAACATAAAACAGCTTTAAAATATAAAGTGCAATAAATGTGACATCGTGGAGAGTTGCTAAAACGAAATTTCTCTCTTCAAATTAAACATCTGTGATCTTTGAAACCAACAACAGATTCTAAAACCACGCCATTCTTTTACAAGCTTTAAAAATTTAGACCAGTTGATTAGTGCGTGTCACCACAGGGACAATGCAAACCTTCTCGATGTCATTCTAAATTTCTCGGCTATCCCAAAAGGAATAATTCCAAAACCAAGCACATCACTAGTCAGGAAGACAAACTAAACTTTTTATATTCCCTCAAGTTTCTAACTCGATCTATTCAAGTATTCTGTCTCTGTTCCAACATTACAGTGACATCAGAAACTTTCCAGCTACTTCAAAAAACAAACGTCAGAATAGACATTCTTGAAGACCCAATTCAAGACTCCAATTTTACCAGATGTAGCTAAGGGATAATTCCCAAACAACGCTACCACACTGATCAGGAAGGCAAACCAAATTTCTCATATATCTTCAAATTTCTAACCAACTATTCAACTATTCATTTTCTGTTCCAACATACATTACAGTGAGGTAAATATTTATACACATTTCAGCAACTTAAAATCAATGGTCATAATAAAGTACATTGTTCAATACCCAATTATTCAAAGAGTAACAGTTAAAACCCAAATCCAACAAAGAGAAGTAGAGAATGATCAAGTAAGTACCTTGGCATCCTGGCCGAACTCTTTCTTGAAGATTCCATGGGAACCAGGGCCACAAACATCATGGGTCATCAAAATATCAACATTAACCCAAAAATTCTCACCCGGGCTCAACTGGGGTTTCTCCGAAGCCCTAGCCAAAATCTTCTCGGTCATCGTCATCCCAGTCTTGACCTGAAAAAAAAGAAAAAAAGAAAACCCATCATCAAAAACCACAAAACAAAAATACCCATCAATGAAAAATAAACTAAAAACAAAAAACTAACCGAGCCAGTGGTGGCGGGCTTGCGCTCGGATTGCTGAGGAGCCATGACGGAGCAAATCTTCCTGGAGAGCGTTTTTCTCTTACATCTGTGGACCGAAAATGGAGACGACGAGGACAAAGCAGAAAGACCCAATTCTTTCTGGGATTTAGAAAAGGCAAACAAACAAAATTTAGACAAAAAAAAAAAAAAAAAAAAGATTTATGGAAAGAGGGGGCGAAAATGGGAGATGGGAAGGTAAGGAAATTAACCTTGTTTGACCGGGTGAGAATGTTTGGGTTAATGTTGATATTTTGATGACCAGAATTATAGGGGTCATTTGGTTATTTGTCTAAGTTTGGTGCAAATAAGAAATATTTGCCTTTTTATTTTTACCATTATTGTTTAGAGAGCTAGAATGGGGTTATAACCAATTTTGTCTGTTTCTAGCCTAAATATACTCTCTAGTTGTTTCCCAGTAATCGATCAATGAGAATATCTTCATTTCTTCAGCAAAACCTCTGAAATGGTATCAGAGCAATTTTTTCCTTGTTGCATCTGATCACCTTTCCCTCCATTTTCTTGCTTGATGGCTCACGGTGGTAACTCCAATACCGGCAATCGTGCGGTGGTTAACACCCCTTCCGCCTCAGCAATGGAAGATTCAAGCAGCCCATATTTTCTTCATAATGGAGATCATCCAGGTCTGATTCTGGTTTCTCACCAACTCACTGGATCTAATTATAACACCTGGAGTCGATCTATGGAGATGGCTCTCACAGCCAAGAACAAGCTCGCTTTTATTGACGGAAGCCTTCCTCGTCCTCCCGTCGGCGATCTTCTTCACGGTGTTTGGGTTCGCTGCAACTCGATGGTAATTTCCTGGCTCTTAAATTCTGTTTCACGAGACATAGCAGATAGTCTTCTCTACTTTGATACTGCATCCAATGTTTGGTCTGATCTTCGTGATCGATTTCACCAAAGTAACGGACCACGGATTTTTCAGATTAAGACCCACTTAGTTGCTCTTAATCAAGGGTCCATGGATGTGAGCACTTACTATACCAAGCTCAAAATCCTTTGGGATGAATTGAGCAATTTCCAGCCCGTTCCTGTATGTAATTGTGGGGGAATAAGAGCTTGGATGGAATTTCAGCAGAAGGAATATGTAATGCAATTTCTCATGGGGCTCAATGAGTCATACTCTCAAACACGTAGTCAAATCTTGATGATGGAGCCATTGCCTTCAATTTCTAAGGTTTTCTCACTTGTTGTACAAGAGGAAAGGCAACGTCAGATTCATTCTGGATCTTCTCTCTTGCCTGGGTCTATTGCTGTTGCAGACTCAAGTTCTCCTGCTTCAATTTCCACTGCCAATTTCACTCAAAAGGTCAAACGCAACAGGCCACTCTGCACTCATTGTGGAATCCAGGGTCATACTGTGGATAAATGTTACAAACTTCATGGTTATCCACCTGGGTATAAACCTCGATCCAAGAACTCTGAGATGAAGATACAAGCTAATCAAATGTCTGTGAACACAAACACTACTGCTGGACACAATGCTAGGTCTGATTCTTCGCCTTTGGACACACTAACAACGGATCAATGCCAGCAGCTGCTTGCTCTCTTAAACTCACAGCTTCAAGGCAAATCCATTGCTTCAGCCTCTGAATTGCAGCAGCCTGGTGGGACAGTGGCAAGCTTCAGTGGTATTTTTTCACTTTCCTCTGTCCTAACTTCATTTCCCATTAATTCAGCTTCTTGGATTTTAGATAGTGGTGCCACACATCATGTATGTTGTTCAACATCCTTCTTTGCACAGTCCTTTCCAGCAACAAACTCTTCTGTTGCCCTTCCAAATGGTCAATCTGCTTCTGTCTCTCAAATTGGCTTAGTAAAATTATCCCCTGCAATTATTCTCCAAAATGTGTTGTTTGTGCCTCAATTCAAATTCAATCTATTGTCTGTTAGTAGTCTTACTCAAACCAATCAATTTTCCATTACATTCACAGCTGATTCTTGTGTTATTCAGGACCATACTCAGGCCAAAACGATTGGGATGGGTAGGCGGGTTGGAAACCTCTATGTGTTGGACCTCAATACACTCAATACCAATTTTCCAGTTGTATCTAATTTTTCTACACCTTCCATTAAATGTAATCAAGCCACTCTTTCTGAAAAAGAACTTTGGCATTACCGTTTAGGTCATCCATCTTATGTAAAGATACAAAATCTCAGTCATGAATTACAAATCTCTCAATTTCCTAATGATCCAGTTCATTGTTCTATTTGCCATTTGTCCAAACAACGATGCTTACCTTTTATCTCTACCAATTCTTTGTCAAATCTACCTTTTACATTGATACATTGTGATATTTGGGGACCATATCACACACTTACACCTGAAGGGTACAAATATTTTTTAACCATTGTTGACGATTGTACCCGTTTTACCTGGGTTTATTTTTTACGTACAAAATCAGATGTGGGTGTTATTTTTCCAGAATTCTTTAAGCTCATTAACACTCAATTTGGGGTCAATATTAAGTCTGTACGATCTGATAATGCTCCTGAATTAGCCTTTTCTGATTTTTTCCGCAAACATGGTGTTGTCCCTTTTCATTCCTGTGTTGATAGGCCACAACAAAACTCTGTTGTTGAGAGAAAACATCAGCACATTCTTAATGTTGCTTGTGCCTTGCATTTCCAGTCAAACATTCCATTAGCATATTGGGGGGATTGTGTCTTGACTTCCGTATATCTAATCAATAGAACTCCCACACCTCTCTTGTCCAATAAAACTCCTTTTGAACTTCTTTTCAAAACAAAACCAAGTTTTACTCATTTACGTGTCTTTGGGTGTTTATGCTATGGTTCTACTTTGCCACGTTTTCGCACAAAATTCTCACCTCGGGCTATCCCATCAGTTTTTCTTGGCTATCCTCCTGGTTACAAGGGTTACAAGTTGCTGGATTTGTCCACAAACAATGTTTACATCTCAAGAGATGTTGTTTTCCATGAACAAATTTTTCCCTTTAAAAACAATTCAGATGAATCACCTATGACAGATTTTTTTTCTGAAATAGTTCTTCCCATTCCTCCTACTCCATGTGTTGATAACTTTGTTCCCCCTGTGCTTGATTCTTCAAGGTCCAGTGCTTCCCCTGTCTCTCCTATCCTTGATTCGTCCATCTCCTCTCGTCCAACTCGTGTCATCAAACCTCCTTCCTATCTCAAGGATTTTCATTGTTTTGCTGTTGGCACAAAACACTCCACTAATCATCCTCTTTCACAAGTTCTCAATTATAATAGATTATCTTTTTCTCACCGCTCCTTTGTGTGCTCTCTTTCTTCTCACACTGAACCTTCCACCTACTCCCAAGCTGCTAGTGATCCAGCTTGGCAAGAAGCAATGGCTGCTGAATTGTGTGCTTTGGAGAGTAACAATACATGGTCCTTAGTTTCTCTTCCACCAGGAAAACACCCAGTTGGTTGTAAATGGGTATACAAAATTAAATATCAGGCTGATGGGACCATTCACAGGTACAAAGCGAGGCTTGTAGCAAAGGGGTACACTCAGCAAGAGGGAATAGATTACCTCGATACTTTTTCCCCTGTTGCTAAACTTGCCACGGTGAAGGTTTTGCTTGCTTTAGCTGCAATTAATGGTTGGAGCCTCACACAATTAGATGTTAATAATGCCTTTTTGCACGGTGATTTAAATGAAGAAGTGTATATGACTCTTCCACCGGGTTTTCACCGTGAGGGGGAGACCTTATCTGCTGACACTGTTTGCAAACTTCATAAATCCATTTATGGCTTGAAGCAGGCCTCAAGACAATGGTTCTTCAAGTTTTCACAAGTCATCATCCGTGAAGGTTTCACTCAATCCAATGCTGATCACTCACTTTTTGTCAAGACTGATGGTGAGAATTTCATTGCCCTTCTAGTTTATGTTGACGATATTGTGATAGCTAGTAACAATGACAAATCTGTGGCAAATCTCAAAGTATTGCTTGACAAACGTTTCAAACTCAAGGATCTTGGACAATTAAAGTACTTCTTGGGCTTGGAGGTTGCTAGATCCAACAAAGGAATTTCTGTTAGTCAGAGACACTATGCCCTGGAACTTTTGTCTGATGCTGGTGTTCTTGGTTGTAAGACTAGAAATAGTCCAATGGATCCCAATGTGAAGCTGTCTCAAACAGAAGGGGAGTTGCTTAAAGATCCTCTGGTTTACAGAAGGATGATAGGCAAGCTTTTGTATTTAACTATTACGAGACCTGATTTGGCATATTCTGTTAACCGATTGAGTCAATTCATGACTGCACCCAGAGCTCCACACTTGCAGGCTGCTCGTCATGTCTTACAATATATCAAAGGTACAGCTGGGCAGGGACTTTTCTTTTCTTCTTCTTCCACTATTCAGTTGAAATCCTTTGCTGACTCGGATTGGGCTTCATGCCCTGATACAAGGCGTTCTATTAGTGGTTTTTGTGTGTTTCTTGGTGACTCACTGGTTTCATGGAAGTCAAAGAAACAACAAACTGTTTCTAGATCCTCTGCTGAAGCGGAATATCGCTCCATGGCAAATGCTACGTGTGAATTAGTGTGGCTTCTCTCCTTGCTAAAAGATCTGCATATTACTCACACAGGACCAGCTCTACTGTTTTGTGATAATTAAGCTGCGTTGCACATAGCAGCCAACCCGGTGTTCCATGAAAGAACAAAGCACATAGAAATAGATTGTCATCTTGTAAGGGAGAAAATTTTGAATGGCACCCTAAAGACTCTTCATGTGACTTCTCAGCATCAGATTGCAGATATTCTGACCAAGCCCTTGTTTCCAACTCAGTTCTTCTTCTTGCTCAACAAGATGGGAGTTCACAACATTCACTCTCCATCTTGAGGGGGAGTATCAGAATTATAGGGGTCATTTGGTTATTTGTCTAAGTTTGGTGCAAATAAGAAATATTTGCCTTTTTATTTTTACCATTATTGTTTAGAGAGCTAGAATGGGGTTATAACCAATTTTGTCTGTTTCTAGCCTAAATATACTCTCTAGTTGTTTCCCAGTAATCGATCAATGAGAATATCTTCATTTCTTCAGCAAAACCTCTGAAAGACCCATTATGTTTGTGGCCCTGATTCCATTGGAATCTTCAAGAAAGAGTTCGGCCAGGATGCCAAGGTCCTTACTTGATCATTCTTTACTTCTCTTTGTTGGATTTGGGTTTTAACTGTTACTCTTTGAATAATTGAGTATTGAACAATGTACTTTATTATGACCATTGATTTTAAGTTGCGGAAATGTGTATAAATATTTACCTCACTGTAATGTATGTTGGAACAGAAAATGAATAGTTGAATAGTTGGTTAGAAATTTGAAGATATATGAGAAATTTGGTTTGCCTTCCTGATCAGTGTGGTAGCGTTGTTTGGGAATTATCCCTTAGCTACATCTGGTAAAATTGGAGTCTTGAATTGGGTCTTCAAGAATGTCTATTCTGACGTTTGTTTTTTGAAGTAGCTGGAAAGTTTCTGATGTCACTGTAATGTTGGAACAGAGACAGAATACTTGAATAGATCGAGTTAGAAACTTGAGGGAATATAAAAAGTTTAGTTTGTCTTCCTGACTAGTGATGTACTTGGTTTTGGAATTATTCCTTTTGGGATAGCCGAGAAATTTAGAATGACATTGAGAAGGTTTGCATTGTCCCTGTGGTGACACGCACTAATCAACTGGTCTAAATTTTTAAAGCTTGTAAAAGAATGGCGTGGTTTTAGAATCTGTTGTTGGTTTCAAAGATCACAGATGTTTAATTTGAAGAGAGAAATTTCGTTTTAGCAACTCTCCACGATGTCACATTTATTGCACTTTATATTTTAAAGCTGTTTTATGTTTCCATTGATGCAACTTTTACTTTGTGCGATGTTTTTCTCATTTTTAATAGGTCAATTTGCGTCTTGTGGTATTTAATAAGTGCCTGATTCTTTTGACATTAAGGTTTGGGACCGTGAGAAGATTGTAATTATTCCAGACCGTTATATATTTACAAGCGATGAACGTGCAAAACTTGAGGGATTTCTGCAATGAACAAATTATCAAGTACTTTTATGACATTAAAGATCTGGGTAATTTTAAGGTATGGCGAACTAGTCGCATAATTATGTGCCTTTTCTGTTGTAGTATCATCTTTTATTCTCTGGTTGTTTGTGTTGAAAATTGAAATGAGGTTGATTTATACTTTGCAGGCTAACCCAGATTATAAGGGTGTATGCCATGTTGCTCTTGCTCAAGAAGGTCATTGCATACCTGGCGAGGTGCGGTTTCTTCAATTGTAGTTATTTGTTTAAACTTTTTCTTTTCCTTAAAAAAAAACTCGCGTCCCTATATAGCAATTAAATCCTTACCCTGGTTTCCAGGTTCTGTTAGGTACAGATTCTCACACTTGCACTGCTGGGGTTTTTGGCCAATTTGCTACTGGAATTGGAACCACTGATGCAGGTTTCTTGTTGCGCACTGGGAAGCTTCTGCTCAAGGTTTTCGAACTGATGTTTTGCTTCTGTCCACTTATGCATATAGACATATAAATATTAACATTACATATATGTATATAATACTAATATTACATGTGATTTTTGTATGCATAGGTGTACATAGATATTTCATTCTCTGGTCCTTGTGTAATAGATGTCTTCATGTCAACTTATATTAAAATTGGCCCCTTTTCATCTATATCTTTGATAATAGTTGTGGTTTCATCTATATCGAAGTTCAAAATCTTTGGTTTAAGTTTGATTTTTAAAAATTCTATACTACCCATAACACAAAGTTAAACATATTCATATGAACAATCAAAAACTCTATATCGTCAAATCACCAATTCCAGAAACTTCGACAACATTTCTACTTAAATATTAACCCAAAAAAATTTTAAACTAAAAAAAAAATGACTAGAGTTTTAGTTAGAAAACTACCTTGACAATCGAAGTTTCCACCTCTGAATGGAATTAGGACCTCCTTGAGAAGAACTCCTTGAAGGGGTTTGAAATTTTTCTTCAAACTCTTAAGAGGCTAGGATGATGTTTGGGAGGCGGGAAAATGGGAAGTAAAATTTTTGAAGGCTAAAGACAATTTTCCTAAGAAACTCAAGAAAACTTAAGACTATGTAAGAAAATTTGTAGAGAAAGAGTGAAGCTCTAGAAAGAGGAGAGAGTGGATTTTTGAGGTGTGAGTAAAATGGGTGGGGGGGTGATGCCTATTTCTAAAGCTTAATGACACTTAGTGTAATTAAGCAAGTTTAATCTTGATTAAACAAGATTAAACAAGATTAACCTCACTTCCATAGCTCTACAAGATTAACCTCACTTCCATAGCTCTAGATTTTTCTAATTACATCAAAGTTTTGCAAAGGGGATTGTTGGGGGAGGGAGGGGAGGCTGCCAGCCCCTGCAGCCCAGGGCCGTCCCTGGGTGCTGCAGCGCCCAGAATTGGCGCTGCAGTGCTACCTGGGCTGCAGCAGCAGCGCCATAGCCCTGCCAGGCCAAGGAAGAACGAAAATATATACATATTTCGAGATTTTCAGTACTAAAGCCCAAGTCTTTTTAATAATTATAAGTAAAAATTTAGTTCAAGCAGTAACGTAACGGCCTATAATATGCACAATAATTTTTTTCTTCTTTGTGGTTTGGACGAGAAAGGTATGTACAATAATTTTTTTCTTCTTTCTATAACATGTATAGAAGTATAGATGTATAGATAGAAAGGTATGACCATCGGATGCTTCCGGTCATATATTAGTCACCGCTCACTGAATAATAATTTGGTACATTATATTTTATGATCTACAATATTATTTTCATTATTAACACAGATAACGAGCTTATCTGACTCTAAATACTAAAGTGTAATATGATAGATTATTAGATAATCTATCATATTAGATTTCTTTTTAACACAAACCGTCATACATCTCAAATTTCCGTCATCAAAAATTAATATAGTAGAATGTTATATTATTTTACCTTCTCAATACAGATGACCGATTACCTCCGCATCCGATCACCAAAAGGTAATATGATAGATTTTACAATGATATACTAGATTATTTCCTAAACACATAGAAAAGAGAGAGCGAGCCTATTTCACGCCGAGCTTCATAAAGCTTTAAGAAAGAGATTTGGCGTCTTCATTATAAATTGGGGGAATGTCACAAATGCCACTATTTCAAAAGCTCTTGACATTTTTGACACGGTGTTTAGACATTTTACTTCTTTGTCACCCAAAACTATTAGTCAAAGGTCAAAATACGGATCAAATGCCAACGTAATATGTTTTACTCAAATTATCTATTTAATAAAAAAAAAAATCTACATGATCTTATATTGTCTATATTTTGGAAATTCTACAAGAATATTTTGTATTCTCAACATGGATAGCCAAACGTCTCTGACAAGAGCCATCAACGCTGGTTGCCATGGTATTATAGTAGAATATTTTTCATATTCTAATAAAATACTTTCTTTTTTCAAGATGGATGATCGGATGCCTCCTCACTCTACCGCAGGCGCCGGTCCTCAAAATATTCTAGTAGAATATTTTCATTATTAGAATATTTTATATTTTTAACATGGATGAACGAAAATCTCTGACTCTAAATGTTGACACTGATCACAGGAATATTCTACTAAAATATTTTTGATGTTTTGGTAGAATTTTGTAGTCGTAATCTGAAAGAACTTATGACTCTGATCATTGATACCGATTATCGAAGAAATTCTGTTAGAATACTTTTTAGATTCTAATAGAATATTTTTTAGATTTTGCCAAAATATTATTTGGACTCTCTCAGAATATTTTT
The DNA here is from genome assembly GCA_025413025.1 of Ficus hispida. Lineage (NCBI taxonomy): Eukaryota > Viridiplantae > Streptophyta > Magnoliopsida > Rosales > Moraceae > Ficus > Ficus hispida. Next base: position 12,820,111 of record CM046368.1, on the reverse strand, counting down.
TTTTTCTTTGAAGAGATTTTGATAGATTATTTTTTATATTATACTAAAATACATTTTTGAAATCTTTTTTAGTAGAAAAACAAAACATACAAACGTACATGAATAGCCACAAAGGAATGTGTTACAGGATATCACCAGCTCCGACGCGCCACAACCGACGCTCCCTCTCTTCCTCTGGTCTGAACATGCCTTGATTCAAACTTCTTGTCACCTACTATAACCACATTTCAGAAAGGCCTAAAATTAGTGTTTCAACTCCAATAGACAAGTTTTCGAGTTTCTCAACTCTAACCAAATTCTTATGTCACAAAACTGAATCAATGTACACTTTTGGGCACCAAAATTGCAACAAGTAAACCTAATAATATAATTTTTCAATTGTTCCCATAATTGCTTAGAAGCCAAAACTACACACAAAAAGAAACGGAGAGAGAGAATACCTAGCGAATGAGATGGGGAGAAGTGAAGAGGCATTTGGGGCTCCAGAGAGGATCGTTGAGCTCCGTCGCCATGTCACTGGCGCCACCTTCACGGGAAACATTTCAGTCTCTTGTAATCAAATTAAAAGCTTAGCTAACTGCCAATCAGATTACCTCAGAAACTTGTGGTTTATAAATCCTACAGTAATATAAGTCGACATGAGGACGTCCATTACACAAGGACCAGAGAATGAAATATCTATATACACCTATGCATACAAAAATCACATGTAATATTTGTATTATATACATTTATGCAATGTTATTATTTATATGTCTACATGCATAAGTGGACAGAAGCAAAATGACGTAGGTGCCAAATCAGAGAACGAAATTCAGACTGAGAAATAGGTGAAAATCACACTAACACCTAAAGAAAACTGGGAAACAAACCCAGAGAGAGCACAGCTCAATATTCATTCATCAACAAACCAAAACTGGTCTCTTCCTTGAGAGTACAGAGGAGCTAATACACCAAAGGGGCTGCATCAAAGACACGCTCAACTAAGGGACTAGACCTCCAAAAACGACCACGTTTTGGATACTTAAAAAAAAAAAAAAATCGACAAAACAGCCTCTAAAACGACAACTCAGGTCTTATTACAAACAGTAAAGGAAACTTCCAAAAAAAACGACAAGCAAAACAACTTGATGTTCCTACATCAGACTCCCCAGCTTAAGAAGGATTCAACCCCGAATCGTCAAGTTTAGAAGCAGCAACGTCTTCATGGAAGCTCCTACATCAGTTCTTCCCTTCTCAGAAAGAACTTGTCCTCAAGTTCAATTCAAACATGAGCCTTGAAAACAACATCTAGTGGGAAAACCAAACCTCCAAAGCAAGCCTTTTTTTTTTCCATTCCTTTGATTTTGGTAAACTCCAACAGAAAATTCCCTTTTCAGTTCATCATGAATCCACAAAGGTATCAAAGTAACTTTCAAAACTGTTTTGATCTTCCTTCAAAGGCTAAGTCGCTTGCTGCCCCTATTCTTGATCACTTCTTCTGGAAAGTTTAGCTCCTTATTGTTTCCCTTCAAGGACTCTGTTGCCTCCCTTTCTATAGTGTCTTCAGCAACGTCATGAAGTCCCAAGGCTGCACATTTCCTCCACACCTTAGGTTTGGAGTTTGTCAAAGTTGTTGCATGTTGGAAAACTATTTTGTCCAGCTCCAGGGAACCTAGGATCTAAGTAATCAATGAGTAGTCTCTCCCTTGTTCATTATCATCACCAAGGTACTTCAAAGCATTCAACATAGCCCTTCCATCACAGTTCTCAAAAGCATGTTGTTTTCCAAGTGGATCAGTGACCACTGGCTTTTCAATTTTAGGCCCTCCAATAATAAAGAATACAATAAGGGACGCTGCAAAAGCTGTCAATGGCTCCTTAATAACCCTCACAACTCCACCTTTCAATTCTACTGTTTCCACTTCTCTCCTGTTATTGTCAGTAGCTCCTTTAACTAAAGGATTTGGGTCCCCTTCAAATAATTTATACCAAGGTAAAGCATTATCCAAGAAAGCAGTTTCGCTATAATTAGCTTCGACCCACGCAATTTTCCAATCGTAATTTGCCACATTCATACCACTATTCACAAAATTAGCGACATTCCGTTGAAAACTAGCATAAGAGACAAGCAAATTTTTCTGAACACTTGTATTGGGACCCTATGTATTCTCCTCATAAGCCTTTCAAGCACCGCCAATATCCATGTCAAGACCCACAACGATAGTAAAATAACATGAGGCAACTAGTTTTTCCATTTTGCCTTCATTTAGCTCTAAACTCCCTGTTTCTAGCTCTAGACTCAAGTTCATTTTGCCTTTAGTAATACATCCGGTACAAGAAGGCCAAAGAGAAGTTTTTGTCTATCTATTTCATCAACAAATTCGGAGCCAGAGTTTTCTAATGCAACTTTAGAAGAAATAGATGCTTTCTCACCAACCTTGAAGGGCACTTCAATGGATCTGCTTGCAGCAACATTTGAACAATTTCTAATTGAAGCGTTTTATTTGAACAATTTAATACCACGTCTTAAATTTGTTATAATTTGTCAGTTAACATCTAATATGTATCTTTTTTTAGTCTTAAATATATATTCTGTTTTGTTCAACAATCATTTAGTGGCCAGTGTGGTGCTGTTTAATATTAAAACATTTGTCTAATATATATTTTTTTAATTCGCCTTTGCACTCAATTGAATTTCTAAAATATCCTTGGTTTCAAACCATCACACTTTTGATTTGGTAAAACAAACTAATTAAAAAGACAAATGTGTCTCCCTTAATGAAACGCATGCTTAACTAAAAGAAAATATATGAATTTTTATTTATTTTTCTTGGAAGATTAATTTTGATTTTTGTATTTGACTGTTTGCTTTTTATTGATGCTTTGCTGCAACATATATGTGTGGTAGAAAAGATTGCTAGGATTTTTTTTTTAGGGGAAGATTTGCTATGATATTACCATGATCCTTTTTCCCCTAAAGAATCTTACCAAAATCATACCAGAACATATGATTGATTTAGATTAATTGTGATATTTCCAATATCTATTTTGTTCCCTAAACAAGATTACCAATATCATACAATAATATATATATATATATATATATATATATGTGATTGTTTTAAATTGAATTTTAATTAACCTCTTTAAAATATATTATGACAAACAAGTTACCTACAGGGAAAAAAATTTCGATGATGAGAATGAAAAAGAAAAGTTCCTTTTACATACCCAAACGTGAATAAAATCTTGGATATGTTCTTACGATTATTTTTAAGTTTTTAAAATTAGGAGATTCGGATGTTTATTTAAAAATGTATAAAATGAGTACTACATAAAATTATATAACTATGCCATATTAATACCGTGCGTGCTCTGATAGCACGAATTATATCGAATTTGACTGGCATAATATAGATGTTTTGGATGTTTCATTTGTATTTATTTTATTTTATTTTATTTTTTTGAAAGGGAAGTTTCATTTATTATTGGATGTGGAGGCCGTTAATATTGTTAAAGGCCTAACTAATATAATATATATATATATATGTATATAGAGATCATCGGAGGCCCTTTCTTTTTTGGACAATTACTTGTAGATTAATATTGTAAAAAAGCCAAGTAATATATATATATATATATATATATATATGTATATTCATGGTATTGGAGGTTAATATTTTTGACAGTTTACTTGGAGTTAATATTGTTAAAAGTCTAACCAATGGCAATGACAACCCACTCGCGTCAATCTTACGCGTGAACTGTGTAATAGTAAAACATTAACGTCGTTGTCTTGACCACGCCATAAAAATGAACTAGGGTTTCTTGATGAGCTGAACTATAAATATAGCTTTTCTACCCAAACCCTACCTTCACCTCCAATTCAGAAAATCTCTCAGCTCTTACTGCGGTGTCTTCGGAACAACCGGAAGTTTCAGCTCATCGACATGGCCGCCGTATCTCAGGTGAAGAGTAATTGGCCGTCAAGTAATTGAGATTTTGTGTGATTAATTTCTTTTATATTTTCTTTCATAGTTTGGTTTATATATATATATATATATATATTTTTTTTTTTTTCAAAAATGAAAAGTCTGTATAAGTTTGATCCGTTCTGTTTGTTTTGTTTTAATACATAAAGTCATATATAGATTGGATTAGATTGAATCTTTCGACTATGTCTCCAAGTTAAAACTTTCATTTTTTCAGAAATTTCTAGAGCTTGGATTTCATTTCCAACTGCTCCCCCTCTCCCCCCGGCGGCCCCCCGGCCAGATGGGATGTATATATGTTTTGTGCTTTGAGCTCGCTGGTCATCATATTTGTTTGTTTATACGTTCGACTCGATTCATTAATTGATCTAAAAGAAGTGTTTTTTTTTCCTATATAAATAAATTCCATCAAGATTTCTCTTACTGGTATTATTTTTTCAGTTAATTTTTTCCCGTTCCTTTTAAGATTGTTTAATCAAAACAACAAATGTTTTTCGCTGTAGTAAAAAACAAAAAAAAAAAAAAAAAGGAAAAGAAAAAGTACAAATTTGCAGCGTCAACGATCTGAACAATAACCATAAAACAAATATCGTTTCGTAAAAATAGTTTAAAAAATATTTTATAATAATAATAACCTTCTACCACTAATTGCCGACGCTCAACATAAACCACCAAAGAATTCTTTAAAAATTAAAAAGCATGCAAGTTGAGTGTAGGTGGCGTGATTACACAGGAATCTTTGGTGACTTTTTCTTCTATTTATATAGGATATATAAATATATACCTATATATATATATATAGATATATGTCAATGACTCCAATTCCTTTTAAATGGAGAGGTCTTCATCATGTTCTAATAACAAATACAGGTACCACATTTCGGACATGGGAGCAACAGTGTTGATGGACCTGCTTCAATGGCTGACCATGAGAATGCGGTCTTTCGAGATTTGGTTAACAATATTGCTTTGGCTCTACAATCAAGTACTGTCTCTTTTTTGTCTGATGAATTAATTTCGCGATTTGATTTGATTTTATTTTTCATTTTTTATAGTGAAAATTTTTGTTTGCTTGTTTGTTTGTTTGTTTTTTTTTTTTGAAGCATATGAAAATAGTTTGCTGTGCGTCACTTTAAATTGCATACATGTATCTTAGGGACTAAGTTGACACTAAAAGAAGTGAAGATTTCGTAAAGAACAAAACCTAAATTATATATTGATTGATAGAGAAATGAAGTTCCATTAACAAAAATTGACTATATAGTATTTTTTACAAATTAAAAAAAAAAGAAAATTGCACTATTTAAAATAATTTAGAGTAAGTAACAATAAATAGTAAATTTACTAATTAATAAATTATATATTTATTAGAAGTTTTGTTATGATTGACAGATGGACATGGTAATATTAATATGTATATTTCAGTTATTGATGATAATTTTTTTTATTAAATTAAAAAATATCGAGATCATCTATTTAAATAAAAAGAAATTTTCTATTTATCTCATTTTTTCAAATATTTTCAAAACCTACTTTTATTTTGATTATTTGCTGTGAAAATGGTATTTACTTCTTTCTCTCAAAAGCGACTTATATAATTTGTAAAACCTATAAAATGGTCTACGAATTAAAGTTAAATTTTTCCACTGCTTTAGAATGTCAGCTTCTTCTTGTGTGTGCTGAGAACTATCTTGTTGGGTCTTTTATTTTATATACATGCAAAAATTAATCCCTCAAAACAAGAAATTTTTCATTCTCTCCGTAACATTGAATTGGTTAATTAGTTAACACAATAGCTTCTTTTTCTCTCTTCTTGAGTTCTAATTTTCTTGTTATGCCCATTTTTTCTGTTTTGGATCTTCTATCATCAGGAAGAAGACTTGGCTGGATTGCAACAATAAGAAGGATTCGTAATATGGCACGACCGTATGACCAAGGATTGTTCTACCGGGCAGTTATTGAAAGCTTCAACCAAGAACTTGGTCATAATAACTATATCCGGGTACGTACATATATAAGACTTTTGAAGTTCTGATGAGAGGGGAATGGTGTATACCTATTAGGCCATGCACTGCCCCTTTTATATTTTTTTGTTTATTTTTTTCTCCTTCAATTGCCTACCGGAATTATATTTGGCTATGCATGCGGTTCCTAAAGTTCCAAAAATCACAGTATTTTTTCATCACAACTATCAGTAGCTCTAATTTTGTTCCTCACCGCTCAGGATATTGCACTGTACTGGCTGGTTCCACATGAGTATTATCTCGCAACTGTGATCAACAAGTATTTGAGCAAAAACGATCTTAAACATGCCACGGAGAATATATGTTCTTTGCAATCATGGGAGATTCGACAAGTTAAAGGAATCTACCCTTCACTATTTGAAAGAGAACTTGAAGATGACATTGAAACCTTCACGTTTGGGGATCATAGAAAGGTTTACATGTTTTATGTGTTCTCAGCTGTTATCAAAATGATTTATAAGCAATGCCTAGGTTACAAATATTATTGTTCACAAATTTCAGCCTTTAGTAGTGTTAAAAAGTGGTTACAAAATTTTTTTTTTTTTGTCTCTCTTTCTACTCATTATATTAGACATCTATGGACTTTAAGCCAAAAATATACATAAAAGAACACTAATGGATTGATCAGTATTACATGCATATCGTACGTTTAAAAGCACTCCTCTTGCCCTGTTTTATTTGTTTAAAACCACTAAAGAGCTAGTAATGATGGTTAACTTGAAAATTTTCATTTGTCTAATCATGTTTTGAACAGACTCTCCTGTGACGTTATGATTAGTTATCACATTTCATACTTAATTTCTAAAACATTATTATGCTATCAATATCATTAATTCATAAACTGAATTTAGGATTTCATCCTAATAATTATACTAGATACACACACACACACACACACACACACACACACACATATACATAGAGGTGCGTAAATAAGATAAGTAGAGATAAGTTCTATCTAGAGAATTCATTCTTAATTGTTTCAATTTGATTTGTGTATACATAGCTGCTGCTAAAGCACATCAGCGTACCACATGGAAATGCTAGAGTAGGCGAAGAGCAGTTTAAAATTGCAGTGTCGTCTCTGCATGAAAAAGTTCAAGAGACCTACAAATGTCCCCAACTGGCTATCATGGACAGTATTTATGATTTAAATGAAGAAGATTTGCGAATTGTTGTTGATCGATACAGTACAGAATATAGGAAACCCCTGGTAGAGGTATGTACTGCTTCTCATGCCTTTTTATCTTATTTCCAAATTTCATGTTTTGGTTGTCTTGCACTGGTGTCTAACTGAGCTATTTTTCTCAGGATTTAACTCGTGCAGGGTATGGACATTTTCAGCATGGGCTTATAACTAAAATCAGATGCGCCGTGAACCGTCCCGAGTTTTTTGCAGAGGTAAATCTTCCACAACCTCAAATTGTTCATCAATAGGGCAGTAAATCATCTGTTTACTTCTGTTTTTGATTACTAGTACTTTTCTGAAAATTTGGTCATTTAAAATGTCTTGTCTTGACATTACTTTACATATTTTCCGTATCCCCATGCACATGATAGTTAGTGATATAACCTTTTGATTTGGAATTGTATTCAACCAAAGTATCCAATAGAGATTTTCCCACTTAAATATTGGAAAACTATGCTTTACAAGTTGGTGTTTAGTGATCTATAGAATGTATTCACTTTTTGTTTGGTTGATGGTTTGCTATACGTGTCTTTGTGCGTGCGTGTTTTTTTCCTTCAATTTGAATCGTCAAGGTATGTATTTGAATCGATTTTAAATTTTTATGATTGCTATAAATTTTAGGAATAAATAGCTAGTATGATTGAGTGGAAAAATTTTGAATATATAGGGGGTGTTTATTTTTTAATTTAGTCTTAAAATGCTTTTGCAACTCTTTTACAGGAGCTGTACGAGGCATTTGGAGCAATGAGAAATCCAAACATACAGGGAATGATAGATGCAGATCGTCATATTGATTATGAAACAATCGTGAGGGTCATCACGACAGTGACTGAAGGAGACATGATGATGATGAAAGAAGAATATCGCGGGAAATCTGGAGGATTTGAACTGGAGGATGATATTTCTGAAGCATTTGCGGACAGCCCGGACTGCTTGCAACTTATTCTCATGATCTTGAACCCCAATGCCCCAAACTGATGCCTGACGTTCCTGTCACGTTACATGCGGAAGATGGAGTAGCAAACTTTTGGAGATGTAATTTTGATGTTTTTGGATGCATTCATACTGTTTTTTTTTTTTTTTTTAGATTTGATCTCTTTACACTATTTTAAACCCACCCGTCACATGTAGTGTGGTTGTTTGCCTTGATGATTGTGTTACAAACTGAAACATTTTGGATGAACTTGAACTTGTTAAATCATTCAGACCGTCTTGTCTGAAAAATATTACTTTATATATATGCTGCAAGAATCCTGCAAAGCCTTTTGCAAGGCCAGTGAAGGTGGTCATCGAAAATCGAACTTACAGAAACTGTATGATTTGTTGTTGTTGTTGTTGTTGGGGTATTTATTTTATTTTATTTTTTTTCCTTCTTCTTCTTCCTCCTGGTTACAGATGTGGATATGTTGTGCAGTAGAATTACATTGTGATCATAAGAATTCATATGTTTTCCTCGATGACTCAGTAAGTCGGATTTCCTCTAAAGAAGAACTCACGCATATCTTAGATCATATTCAAAATCAATAAGATGGTGAAACAGGAAGGAAAAAAAAAAAAAAAAAAAGAGAGAGAGAGAGAGGTAAAATATCGATCAACTAGTTTCGTGTAAGATACATATATACATAAAAATATCCAACTCGTTTCGTGGAATAATCTGTTTAATATAGTGTAATCATATGTCACAACTAGAGATATTGCAGCCTCTGTTTTCAGATGTTGAGGAGTATAATAAAGGCCCGTAAAACAAAGTCTGAGCTATGTAGATCAAAGGCCAAAAAATCATGTGTTCAACTAAAATTTCCCTACCAATAAAAAAAGGTAATCTACCAAATTACTACTGGTAATCTACTAAAATTGCCGAAACCAACAATGACCATCCGGGATTTCCGATCATATGTCAGTCACCGCTCACTAAATAGTAATTTGGTACATTATTTTTTATGATCTACAAGATTATTTTCATTTTCAACACAAATAAACAAGCTTAATTTTCTGACTCCAATTACTGAAGTGTATTATGATAGATTATTAGAGATAATCTATCATATTATCTTTTTTCTTAACACAAGCTGTCGTACATCTCATATTTCGGTCATCAAATATTGATATGGTATAATGTCATATTATTTTTACATTCTTAACATAGATGGCCGGCTTTCTTCGGACCGGATCACTAAAGAGTAATCTGATAGATTATTATAATATACTAGATTATTTCCAAAACACATAGGAAAGAGAGAACTAGCCTATTTCTCGCCGAGCTTCATAAAGCTTTAAGAGAGAAATTTGGGAGTACGGCTGGGGGCCTTCGCTTCATTATACATTGGGGGAATGTCACAACTACCTCTATTTCAAAACCTCTTGCCATTTTTGAAATGGTGTTTAGACACTTCTTTGCCACCTAATAGTATAGTCAAAGGACAAAGGGTCAAAGGTCAACGTAATATATTTTACTCAAATTATCAATTTTAATTAAAAAATTCTACATGATCTCAAGTTGCCTATATTTTGGAAATTCTACAAAAATACTTTGTATTTTCAATATAGATAGCCAAACATTTCTGACACAAGCCATCAACACTGGTCGCCATAGTATTATAGTAGAACATTTTTCATACTCTACTAAAATACTTTCTTTTTCAAAATGGATGATTGGATGCCTTCCCACTCTGACCACTAGTGTCGGTCCTCGAAATTTTCTTGTAGAATATTTTCGTTATTAAACTAGAAAATTTAATGTTTTCGACATGGATGATTGGAAATCTCTTACTCTAGTTATTGGCACTAGTCACGAGAATATTCTATTAGAATATTATGGGTATTCTACTAAAATATTTTTAATATTCTGGTAGAATTTTACAGTCGTACTCTGATAGAATTTATGACTCTGATCATCGGATACCGATTGTCGGAGAAATTCTACAAAAATACTTTTTAGATTCTAATAGAATATTTTTTAGAGTTTGTCAAAATATTATTTGGATTCTATCAGAATATTTTTTATTTGAAGAGACTTTGATAGATTATTTTTTATATTCTACTGACATACATTTTTCAAATCTTTTTAAGTAGAAAAAACAAAAAGAACAAACGTACATGAGCAGCCACAAAAGTATGTGTTACAGGATTGCTGCAAATTAAACATCAAAACCTGCATAACGACATATCACCAGCTCCGACGCCCCACAACCGACGCTCCCTCACTCCCTCTAGTCTGAACATGCCTTGGTTCAGGACTTTTATCACATACTATAACCACATATCAGAAAGGCCTAACATTAGTGCTTCAACTCCACATAGGCCATAGGCAACAAACAACTCAAAAAATTTTCAGATTATAACCAAATTCTTATGTCACTCCAGAGAGGATCGTTGAGCTCCGTCCCTAGTTTGCCGTCCCGACTGCCGGAGGAATTCTGTCATCAAAGATTTGTCGCGGCAATCGGCAAGTAGTTGGCGCATACGAGACCTTCCATGGCTAACTGCTCTAGATCGCGGCAGCGAGATCTGACCACTGTAACTCTCCTCTCCGCGAGAGGCAATTGGCAAAATAACATTTTCACTTTTTTTATTTGTAAAATGACTTTCCAAAAATTTTAATTAGCAAAATGATTTTCTTCTTTTAAAAAATTATAAAAAAAATAAATATATTTAGATTTAATAACTCATAATAAGGAAAAAAAAAAAACAAAAACAAAAACAAAAAACCCCCAAAATATGGGACTAAAGCAGAGGAGGCATTCGTGTGAGAGAAACCCAAGAACCGCCTCAAATTCTTCAACATTCACTCTATTTTCCGGCAATAATGGCACACTCGAAGATTGACGTCAACAGTAATTGAACTCTCAATGTTCAACAATCAAGGGTTTTGAAGAAAGAGAGAGAGAGAGAGAGAAGAAATCGGATTTTGGAAAAATGCTTACAAATTTAGTAATGGCTTGATGTTATTTGTAAGGTAGTTTTAGATTATTATATGTAAATGTATATGTTTATTTAGCCTAAAAATCAATTTTTTTTTCAAAAAAATAAAACAAATTTAGGGATTACCATTGTTACAGATGAAGGTAGAAGATGACTTAGAAGGAACGATCGTCATTTATTTTGAATTACCATATGAAAAAATGATATTTGTTCCTGTTCATTTCAATGGTTCTTGCATTTTTTTTTTATTGCCAAATATCTCGTTTCCTTGAAATTTATAAGTCTACTTAGCACAAACTAAACTTTTGAGTAAAACGAAAGTAGATTAAAATGTTGAAATGCTTATGGTTGAAGATGACTTGGATGTTGGCATATGCATAAACTATTTATCTTGTTCCTCTAAAGCAAAGAAAGAGACTATTTAGAAGAAATGACTAAGTGGTTATTCTCGAAATTTTAGTGGTTATTCTGAGGTTTTTGAGGTAAATCATACATGACGAAAGACGTTCATCTGATAATTTTCGTTTTTCATTTAAAGAAAAAAGCTAAAGTCAAGATTTAAAATGAACGACCAAATGGTTGTTCCTTCTTTTTGATGGTTGTTCCGAGGGTTTGTAGGCAAATCATACATAAAAGAAAGACCATTGACTGGTTATTTCGGTTTTCCTTTAATGAAAAAAATTAAAGTCAAGATTTAGAAGGAATGACCGAATAGTTGTTCCAAAAATTTTGGTGGTCGTTCTGAGATTTTTGCATGGTGTCATTGAAATTCATAATGTTTTGGATTACTAACAACAATAATGTCATAAAAAGGTTAACTTTTAAGTTAACCAGTTGAAATTGTGTAAGCACATATAACTTAGTCATCAACATTAGTGAGATATTACTAGTGATATTAAAGTGATATTAATTTCAAGATAATATGTATGATTGTTTGTTATTTGAAATAAATCCATGCTGAAAAGCATTTATTTATTTTTAAGAGGTTTTATTATCATTAAATTTCACTTAAAAAAAATTTAATAAAGGAGTCAAAAAAAGGACTATTTAGAAGAAACGACCAAATGATATGTTCTTAAAATTTTAGTGGTCATTAATTTCCTTTGTGGTCGTTTCGAGGGTTTTGAGGCAAATCATACATGATCAAAAATCCTTATCCAGTTATTTTTGTTTTTCGTTTAAAGAAAAAAAAATAAAGTCAATATTTAGAAAGAATCACCGAATGATTGTTTCAAAAATTTTAGTTATCATTCTTCTTTTTTTGGAGCATCTTGGTCCTTTTTATAAAAATCACTCTCTTTTCCTCCGCCTTTCCGATCCGCTCTTGTGGTCTTTCACATACTCAATTCTACCTCATCAACCTCCTTCTCTGTATTCTTGGTTCTTTCCTAAAACATATAGTGATTGGTGTAATGAATAGTATTATAATATTGTGATTGTGATTGTGATTGTGATTTTTTTTTTTACAATAGTTAGTGTGTCGGAACGAAAACGAAAACTAAATAATTATTTGTCAGAACGACCAACAGGTCGTTTGTAAACCAAGCATGGTCGTTCCTTTTTTTTTTTTTTTTTTTTTTTTCCCGAGTACGCACGTATCATTTTCCAACAAAAAGTAACCATACTTCACATGTCACATCATACAAACACGTTCATGTAAAGATCAACACAATCATTTGTATATCGAAACAATTACATAAACCTAACAAATTTATTGAGGTTTTGACAAATAATACTGAATATGTTAAGAAAAAATAATGTTTCTGTTTTTAGGGATTAGCCAAATTGCGGCTAAGGAAACATACTAAAATAATTTCAATTTTACTAATTGGATTGATTTATTTAAAATTGAAATAATAATAACTATTTAGCAGGAACAACCAATCGGTCATTCAAAAAATTTTCACCTAATATTTCGATTATTTTGAGCATATCTATATCATTTATCAAACTCCTGAACTAACACATTCCTATCAAATTAAAAAAAAAAACAAACAAACAAATAAAAAATAAATAAATAAATAAGAAAAAACAAATAAAATCATTATTTCAACAGAGCGATCAGGGATTGTTCGGAATATTTTTATGGTTGTTCCTCTTTCAGTGGTTGTTCTAAATATCAAAAGACAATGAAATCAATGTTGCACACTTAAAAGCTCCACAATAAAAATTCATAATAATAAATCACAATCCATTATCTAAATTTCACTAATCAAACAAATTTGAAAGGAAAAATCGTTAACTGAAAATTTGAAAAACATATCAGCTGTCCAACATTTTCACCGAATCTCGGAGGTGGGGACGATGGCTGCAACGTGGTCAGTTACGGCGACAAAGACGGTGGCGATGGTGGAAGGAACGACTCTGACATCCCAGATTTTTATGTGTTGTTTTAACAGCCTCTTTTGAACGTTGATGGATGGAGAACATGGAGAGTAACCGGCCATCGGCACCAGAGTGCTTGACGGATTTGAGAGTGAGTGGGAACTTGGGAGGAAGAAACAAATCGGACATGATCGTCTTTTTTTTTTTCAAACCCTAACTGTTCTTTTTTTTTTTTTAGCTTTTAATTTATATTTTAAATTATTTTATCAATTAATTTTTCATTACTTATACGGTCAGTATTTAAAAAAAAAAATAGAACAAAATTTGGGAAAGTCATTTCCCTAATTTCACTTTTCAGTTGAGTCATTTTGGCAAATATTCCTTTCCGGGAGCTCTGTGCGAGGATGCTAAGGATTTGCCATTGGGGGCCTGAGCTTGTTTTGTTTGCTTTGGGATATTGGTGCGGGACAAGTTTTTTTTTGTGAATGGTAATTTAGGTAGGATGTTTGTGAGGTTCCTAATATTAATTGATCCTCCTCTTTTTGCTCTCTCTTTTTTTTTTTTTAATTATATTATATACTAGTTTGTAATTTCAATATAAATACTAGTTTGTGCTCCTCCCTCTTTAATTTCTTAACTTTGAAAAGAAGTTAGTAGCTAGGTCCGGCACATTCAAATAATTATTAAGTAACACTATATGTTGTATTCTTAGTAAATAATACATTATAAAATTAATTATTCTGTTAGTAAGTTTATTGGCTTCAGTTGAAAAATTTAAAAACGATTGGGGGGAAAAAAAAGTGGCCAAAGGGATAACAGCTAAAACGACGATAATTAAATAAACAAAGACAAAAAAAAAAGAATAAAATAAACGACATCAAATTGAGGCCTTGGCTTAAGCATTGATTGGGGGCCTTAACTAATTGGGGGACTTGGGCCATTCCCTCATTTGCCATGAGGTTGGGCCGACACTGAGTCCAGTAGAATGTACAAAGTATCATGTGATATGTATGTATGATGAAGTTTAGCACGCGTTTGACGTACCATTCTTAATATAAAATTTTCTTATCTGTATTTACCTTTTTCTTAAAATTCAACAAAAAGTATAACTAGTATTTAAAAATTCAGTTAACTCTAACTTAAAAATTATATTCCTAATACCAAGGTTTACTATAACTATGATAAATCCAAAAAAATTATTCTAAAATTTCCAAGTTATTTAGTTAAAATAAGATTGAGTAAGTTCAAATAGGTTTAGTAACAGTTTTGTAAGTCAGATCGGTATATTTATAAGGTGATAAACAGAAAATATATTAAAAAAAGAAAGGTAAAGACGTATGTACTTGTCTTGTTATTAAATCAACTTAAGAAAAAAAAAATTCCACTCATTTCGTGGACTAATCTGTTTACTATAGTGTTATTTTATGTCACATCAATTACTAAAGAGTAATTTGGTAGATTATATTTATGATGTACAAGTTAGTTTTCGTTTTCAACACATATGAATGAGCATCTTTGACTTCGAGCGCCGAAGTGTAACATGGTAGATTATTAGAGAGAATTGTCAAATTATTTTTCTTCTGAATACAAATTATCTTACACGTTTCATGTTCCGATCATCGGAGAGCAATCTGGTAGATTATCATATTACTTAACCTTTACAACACAAATGGCCGGCCATCTCCAGATTCGGTCACCAGAGAATAATCTGATAGATTATCACGATAATCTACTAGATTATTTACCAAACACACAAAATTTACATTAGACAATAAAAAAATAATAATAAAAATAAAAGCCAATAGGAAAGAGAGAACGTGCCTATTTTATTATAGGCCATATACCCCTCACTTTCGGAAGGTTTGGGATCGTCAGAGAGCTCCACCCAATCTATAGAGCAAACTAATAAGTTAAAGTTCATGAAATTTTAATGAAATCTTTCATGGCTAAGAGTAAGACCTTATGAGGTGGTCTAAAAGAGAGCAGGCAACTCTCGTTATGATAATTAACATCCGCCTAGAACAAGCGAGTTGGCTCTTCCAGATAATTCATTTTAGTTGTTTATTTGCCAAGTTCTAGCCAAATTAGTTACGGCCTCCTTTACGTCCTCTTGAATAATTCATAAATTTAAAATGACAAAATTTTGGATCAGAAGAGAGAACAATAAACATTAGTAGCTTAATTTGTACCTAAATCTGGCCACCAAGGATTTCATTATGAGCTCCTCCCGACTCCGGCCATCTCATCGGAAGCTCTTCAGGTCACCGGCGCTACCTTCACGGGAAACATTTCAGTCTCTTGTAATCAAATTATAAGCTTACCTCAGAAACTCGTGGTTTATAAATCCTATTGTAATGTGAGTAGATCCTAGAAGAAACCACAGCTATTATCAAATATATTGATGAAAAGGGGCCAATTTTAATATAAGTCGACATGAAGACGTCTATTACACAAGGATCAGAGAATGAAATATCTATATACACCTATGCATACAAAAATCACATGTAATATTTGTATTATATACATATGTGTAATGTTATTATTTATATGTCTATTGGCATAAGTGGACAGAAGCAAAATGACGTAGTAGCCAAATCAGAGAAGAATTTCAACGAAATTCAGCCTGAGAAATAGGTGAAAATCACACTAACACCTAGAGAAAACTGGAAAACAAACCCAGAGAAAGAGCACAGCTCAATATTCATTCATCAACAAACCAAATCTGGTCTCTTCCTTGACAGTACAGAGGAACTAATACACCAAAGGGGCTGCATCAAAGACACGCTCAACTAAGGGACTAAACCTCCCAAAACAACCACGTTTTGGATACTTAAAAGAAAAAACGACAAAGCAGCCTCTAAAACGGCTACTCAGTTCTTATTACAAACAGTAAAGGAAAGTTTCAAAAAAAAAAAGACAAGCAAACCAACTTGATGTTCCTACATCACAAAACATCAGTTCGAAAACCTTGAGCAGAAGCTTCCCAGTGCCCAACACGAAACCTGCATCAGTGTTTCCAACTCCAGTAGCAAATTGCCCAAAAGCCCCGGCAGTGAAAGTGTGAGAATCTGTACCTACAGAACTTGGAAACCAGGGTAAGGATTTAATTGCTATATAGGGACACGAGGTTTTTTTCAAGGAAAAGAAAAAGTTTAAACGAATAAACTACAATTGAAGAAACCGCACCTCTCCAGGTCTGCAATGACCTTCTTGAGCAAGAGCAACATGGCATACACCCTTATAATCTGGGTTAGCCTGCAAAGTATAAATCAACCTCATTTCAATTTTCGACACAAACAACCAGAGAATAAAAGATAATAAAAGTACAACAGGAAAGGTTTGTGGAAATCTTCTTGCGCTCGGATTGCTGAGGAGCCATGACGGAGCAAATCTTCCTGGAGAGCGTTTTTCTCTTACATCCCTGGACCAAAAATGGAGACGACGAGGACAAAGCAGAGAGACCCAATTCTTTCTGGGATTCAGAAAAAGCAAACAAACAAAATTTAGACAAAAAAAAAAAAAAGAAGATTCATGGAAAGAGGAGGGCGAAAATGGGAGATGGGAAGGTAAGGAAATTGACCTTGTCTAAGAAAGGAGCTGAATTGGGGGCAATTGCAGAGGAAGCCATGGTGGGTTGGTTTGGGCAGATTTCTGTGTCCTGATTTCTGGGAATTTAAGGACTGAATTGATGATTGGCAAAATGTGTATATCTTCTCTTCTCTACTGTGTCTGAGACTCTGGGTTTCTTTGTTTGTTTGTAATTGTTGTTTGGGAAGAGGGGGTTCGAACAGAGTGGCGGCGGCAGAGGCGAGTGGAAAGCGGGGCTTAGACTCGGGGATCGATTTGCGATTGAAATGGAGATTTGGAGATGGTGTTTCAATCACGTGGAGGCCTCTCGTTGGTCTGTTAAAAAGAAAAAAGCAAAAAGCAAACAAGTAAAAGGGAAATTTAAACGGGATAGATGATCATTGGTACACAACAAATTGTGAGAAAACCACGTGTGATTAGCACGTAAAAAAAAAAAAATCTTCTTTCACATGAATGTTTGGTAAAAGGGGGAGAAAAATGAAATTGACAGATCATCTAAGTGAAGGATATAGGAAAAGAGAGAGGTCTTTTTTTTTTTTTTTTTAATGATGTTTGGTATGATAAGAAGGAAATAAAATAAAAATTGTTTCTCTTGTTTGGTATAGAGATACAATGGAATGAAAAGAATAGATTTTATTGGTAAAATGACTATGTTATTTCTAAACAATGAGATAAATTGAATCTTTCTAAAAATCTCTCTAATTTGGAGGGTTAAGATTGACGTTTTTTTAAAGGGTTGAGAGTCCCTCTCCTTATCCATTCTTTCCTCTCTTCTCTTTTACCAAATAATCATAATTGTCAAAATTCTTCCACCAATCCCTCCCCTCCCCTTACTTCTATTTTTCTCTCCTACCAAACATAATTGTCAAAAAGCTTCCTTGAAGGAAGGTGAGACTAGAAGAGGAAATAGTTGTGTAAGTTAAAAGACCTCCCAAAAAATATTCTCCAAACTATCAATGATCTAAATAACCACATTTTTTTTCTATTTAACACAAATTTTAGTTAACTTTAGTTTAATTTTGTGTTATATAAATATAGTGTTAATTTTTTTATGTTATATTAATGTAATGGTCTTTAAATTTATGTGTTTTTCCCAAAGATAATAGTAAGAGAAGTAATAAAAAGATCTCAGATCACACACATGTTCCATGTTAAATAACACATTTATACTTCTTACTAGTCTAAAGCATGTGTCACGCAGATGTTAGACATATTTGAGAGAATTAATCTGAGTAAAGAGAAATTAAATTAATAAGTTAAAAAATAAAACTAAAAAAAACAATGAAGTACTTGAATATTAAAAAAAAAGCATAAAAAATACCAAAAAGATAAAAAGACTAAAATGTAAACAAAATTGACTAAGACAGAAAAAAACTAAAATTAAAAAAAGGCCAAAAGGAAAAAAAAAAATTGGAAGGGCTACAGGAAAAAAAAAGGACTAAAATGGAAAAAAAAAATTAAAAGTTAGAAAGGTCAAAAAGAAAAAATAAAAAATTGAAGGAGTAAAAAGAAAATAAAAAAGTTTTGAATGAAAGTGAAAGTGCAACGTAATGCACTTAGAGCTCAAAAAAATAAATGAAGTACCTGAAAATAAAATAAAAAAACATAAAAAATATCAAAAAGATAAAAAGACTAAAATGTAAAAAAATAATAATAATAATAATAAAATTGACTAATACACAAAAAAAGGACTAAAATGAAAAAAAAATTAAGGGCTAAAAAAAAGGACTAAAATTTTAAAAAAAAATTAAACAAGGCCAAAAGGAAAAAAAGAAAATTGAAGGACCAAAAAGAAAATAGAGAAGTTTTTCGTCCAAAACACACCGTTTTGGACGAAAAAGGTATGCACAGTAATTTTTTTCTTCTTTCTATAACATTTATAGATGTATAGATAAACAGGTTTCACGCTTTTTTAAAAAAATATTCAATGTTATTGGTTGGAATTTGTTGCCACAGACAACTCCAAAGGATCTTTATTTAACATTTTTAATTGAAGTGTTTTTTTTTTTTTGGACAATTTAATACAGCGTCTTAAATTTGTTAGAATTAGCCTGTTAACATCCAATATATGTTTTTTTAAAAAAAGTATTTTATATATATTCTATTTCGTTCCAGAGTCATGTGGTGGCCGTTAACATCCAATATATATATATATATATGTATATATATAATCTGATGTCTTTTCTTCACCCTTTAGTGTCAACCATTCAATTGAATTTCTAAAATATCCTTGATGATTTTGATAAAACAAACGAATTAAAAAGACAAATGTGTCTCCCTTATTTATTGCTGCTTTACTGAAACACATATGGTACAAATGATTGGTAGGATTTTTTTCAGGGGAAGATTGTTATGATATTACCAATATCTTTTTCCCCCCTAAAGAATATTAATATCATACTATAACATCTGATTGTTTTAAATTTAAGTGTGATATTACCAATATTTTTTTTTCTCTAAAGAATATTACCAATATCATACAATAATATATGATTGTTTTTAATTTAAATTTAATATTTTTAAATTATATTATGACAAAATATATTCAGGGAAAAAAATTACGATGGTGAGAAATAAAAAAGAAAAGTTCCTTTTATGTACCCACGCATGAATTAAATCTTGAATATGTTCTTATGATTATTTTTACTTAAGTTTTTAAAATTGGGAGATTCAGATGTTTAAAAAATGTAAAAAATAGTATACAACGTAAAATTATGTAACTATGTTCATACCATGCGTATATGCTCTGATAGCATGAATTATCTCAAATTTGAGTGGCATAATATAGATAGTAAAATTGATGTTTTGGAAGTTTCATATATTATTGGAGGCTAATATATTTGAAAATTTACATGGAGGCCGTTAACATTGTTAAAGGCCTAAGTAATATTCTTTTTTTTTTTTTTTTTACAATTACTTGTAGATTAATATTGTACAAAAGCCAGGTAATATACATATGTATATTTATTTATGTTATTGGAGGATAATATTTTTGACAGTTTACTTGGAGTTAATCTATATATATAATCTATAATCTATAATCTATAATCTAAAATTTATATTTTATATCTATGACAATTATATGAAGGACTAGTGTCACCTTCTTTTTACTATTCAAAATTTTGATTCAACTATTTTATCCTCTTGTGCTTTTTCTTTCTTTGTTTTTTACTTTTTACTTTGTCACTATTTTTATTTTTAACCATTTCTTACAAAAAATTTTTAATTAAAAAATAATTAAAAAAACAATTTACAAATTTTTTATACAGTATATATATTTTTACTTTTACTTTGTTTTATTAGTTTATTCCGCAGGTGCCATCCTATACTAGTAAAAAACCGAACTAATTAATGGCAAAGACAACCCATTTTCGCGTCACACTCGTGTCAATCTTACGTGTGAATTGGAATAGTAAACGTTAACGTCGTTGTCTTGATTAGGACAAAAAAAATGGACAACTAGGGTTCATGAGCTACAATAAAAAGCTTTAAGATAACCAAACCCTACCTGCAGCTCTCTTTCAGATCAAAACCTCTCCCTCTTTTATTGCGGCGTCCTCGGAACAATCGGAGTTCTCAGCTCATCAACATGGCCACTGTATTTGAGGTAAAGATTAATTGGCGGTCAAGTAACTGAGATTTTGTGGATTAACTTCTTTTTTAATTTTCTTTTCACAATTTGGTAGAATTTTTTTTTTTTCAAAAATGAAAAGTTTGTAGAAGTTCGATCTGTTGTGTTTGTTCCGTTCTAATACATAAAAGTCATATTAAGCTTCGGACTTTCTCCTTAAAAAAGCTTCGGATTAGATTGGATCTTTCGATAATGTCTCGAAGTTAAAATTTCATTTTTGCAGAAATTTCTGGAAACCTTTCTTTGCTTGGATTTCATTTTCAACTGCTTTTTTTCCCAGATGGGATGTACATATGTTTTGTGTTTTGAGCTCGCTGGTCTTCATATTTGTTTGTTTATTTGTTCAACTCGATTCATTAATTGATTTTTTTTTTCTATGTATAATACAAAGTCCATCAAGATCTCTCTTACTGGTATTCTTTTTTTAGTTCATTTTTTTCTCTTTCCTTTTAAGATTGTTTCATCAAAACAATAAATATTTTTTGCTGTAGTAAACAAGAAAAAAAAAAAAAGGAAAAGAAAAGTTAAAAATTTGCAGCATCAATGATCCATACAATAACCATAAAACAAATATTATTTCGTAAAATAGTTTAAAAAATCTCTCATAATAATAGTATTCTTCTACCAGTAAATGCGGACGCTCAACATAAACCACCAAAGAATTCTTTAAAAATAAAAAAGCATGCAAGTTGAGTGTAGGTGGCGTGATTACACAGGAATCTTTTGGTGACATTTTCTTCTATTTATATTGGATATATATATATATATATATATATATATATATATGTCAATGACTCCAATTCCTTTTAAATGGAGAGGTCTTCATCATGTTCTAATAACGAATACAGGGACCCCATTTCGGACATGGAAGCAACCTTGTTGATGGACCTGCTCCAATGGTTGACGATGAGAATGTGGCCTTTGTAGGTTTGGTTAATTATATACGTCCTCTTTTGGCTCGGACATTCGGTACTGTCTCTTTTTTGTCTGATTAATTAATTTCGGGATGTTCTATTTTTTTTTTTTCATTTTTTTATAGTGAAGTTGTTTGTTTGTTTGTTTGTTTTTTTTTTTGAAGCAAATGAAAATAGTTTGTCGCGCGTCACTTTAAATTGCATGCATGTATCTTAAGTACTAAGTTGACACTAAAAGTGAAGATTTTGTACAGAAAAAAAACCTAAATTATATATTGATTGATAGAGAAATAAAGTTCCATTAACAAAAATTGTACTATATCGTATTTTTTACAAATTAAAAAAAAAAGAAAATTGCACTATTTAAAATAATTAAGAGTAAGTAACAATAATTAGTAAATTTACTGATTAATAAATAATATATTTATTAGAAGCTTTGTTTTGATTGACTAATGGACATGATCAATTAATAATTGACCAATAGTATGTATGTTTCAGTAATTAATGGTAATTTTTTATTAAATTAAAAAATGATCGAGATCATCTATCTAAATAAAAAGAAAATTTCTATTTATCTCATTTTTTAAAATATTTTCAAAACGTACTTTTATTTTGATTATTTGCTGTGAAAATGGTATTTACTTCTTTCTCTCAAAAAGCTACTTATATAATTTGTAAAACCTATAAAATGGTCCGAATTAAAGTTTAATTTTTCCGCTGTTTTAGAACGTTAGCTTCTTCTTGTGTGCGCCAAGAATTATCTTGTTGGGTCTTTTATTTTATATACATGCAAAAATTGATCCCTCAAAACAAGAAAATTTCTCATTCGCTCCGTAACATTGAATTGGTTAATTAGTTAACACAATAGCTTCTTTTTCTCTCTTCTTGAGTTCTAATTTTCTTGATATGCCCATTTTTTGCAGCTTGGGATATTCTATTTTTAGGAGACAATTTTCACTGGGAGGTAAAATTTGAAAGGATTCGTGGAATGGCAAGACTATATGACCGAGGATTGTTCTACCGGGCAGTTATTGAAAGCTGCAACCAAGAACTTAGGCATATGAACTATACCTGGGTACGTACATATATAAGACTTTTGAAGTTCTGATAAAAAGGGAATTAAATCAATCGATATTATGGTTTTTGAATTATGTGTATAGGTACCTATTAGGCCAGGCAGTACCCCTCTTGTATTTTTTGTTTATTTTTTTCTCCTCCAATTGCCTACCGGAACTATATTTGGCTATGCATGCTGTTCTTAAAGCTCCAAAAATCACACTATTTTTTCATCACAACTATAATTAGCATCTCTAATTTTGTTCGTCATCGTTCAGGATCTAGCACTGCGCAGTCTGCTTCCACGTGAGTATTATCTCGCAACTGTGATCAACAAGTATTTGAGCAAGAACGATCCTACACATGCCACGGACGTGATATGTTCTCTGGACTCATCGGAGATTCAACAAATTAAAGGAATCTACCCTTCACTATTTGGAAAAGAACTTGAAGATGACATTGAAACCTTCACGTTTGGGGATCATAGAAAGGTATACACATTTTGTGTAGTTCTCAGTTGCTATATCACTTTGATGTATAAGCATACCTAGATTACAAATATTATTGTTCACAAATTTCAGTCTCTAGTAGTGTCAAAAAGTGGTTACGATTTTTTTTTCTCTCTCTCTCTTTCTACTCATCATATTAGACATCTATTGACTTTTAACCCAAAAATATACATAAAAGCAAGTAATGATAGTTAATTTGAAAATTTTCATTTGTCTCATCAGGTTTTGAACAGACTCTCCTGTGATGTTACTGATTAGTTATCACATTTCATACTTAATTTTCTAAAACATTATTGTACTATCAATATCATTAATTCATAAACTAAGTTTAGGATTTCATCCTAATAATTATACTAAATATACATACACACACACACATATATATAGAGGTGCGTAAATAAGATAAAGAAGAGATAAGTTCTATATAGAGAATTCATTCTTAATTGTTTCAACTTGATTTGTGTATACATAGCTACTGCTAAAGCACATCAACGTACCACATGGAAATGCTGGTGTAGGCGAAGAGCGCCTTGAAAAGATTGTGAGGTATCTTCATAAAAATGTTCTAGTGACCTACAAATGTTCCCAACTGGCTATCATGGACAGTATTTATGATTTAAATGAAGAAGATTTGGGAATTGCTGTTGATCGATACAGTACAGAATATAGGAAACCCCTGGTAGAGGTATACACTGCTTCTCATGCCTTTTTATCTTATTTCCAAATTTCATGTTTTGGTTGTCTTGCACTGGTGTCTAACTGAGTTATTTTTCTCAGGATTTAACTCGTGCAGGGTATGGACATTTTGAGCGTGGACT
The DNA here is from genome assembly GCA_025413025.1 of Ficus hispida. Classification (NCBI taxonomy): domain Eukaryota; kingdom Viridiplantae; phylum Streptophyta; class Magnoliopsida; order Rosales; family Moraceae; genus Ficus; species Ficus hispida. Next base: position 12,796,162 of record CM046368.1, on the reverse strand, counting down.
TATAACTAAAATCAGATGCGCCGTGAACCGTCCTGAGTTTTTTGCAAAGGTAAATCTTCCACAACCTCATAGTGTTCATCAATAGGGCAGTAAGTCATCTGTTTACTTCTGTTTTTGATTACTAGTACTTTTCTGAAAATTTGGTCATTTAAAATGTCTTGTCTTGACGTTACTTTACATATTTTCCGTATCCCCATGCACATGATAGTTAGTGATATAACCTTTTGATTTGGAATTGTATTCAACCAAAGTGTCCAATAGAGATTTTCCCACTTAAATATTGGAAAACTATGCTTTTCAAGTTGGTGTTTGGTGATCTATAGAATGTATTCACTTTTTGTTTGGTTGATGGTTTGCTATACGTGTCTTTGTGCGTGCGTGTTTTTTTCCTTCAATTTGAATCGTCAAGGTATGTATTTGAATCGATTTTAAATTTTTATGATTGCTATAAATTTTAGGAATAAATAGCTAGTATGATTGAGTGGAAAATTTTTGAATATATAGGGGGTGTTTATTTTTTAATTTAGTCTTAAAATGCTTTTGCAACTCTTTTACAGGAGCTGTACGAGGCATTTGGAGCACCGAGAGATCCAAACATACAGGGGATGATAGATGCAGATCGTCATATTGATTATGAAACAATCGTGAGGGTCATCACGACAGTGGGTGAAGGAGACATGATGATGATGAAAGAAGAATATCGCGGGAAATCAGGAGGATTTGAACTGGAGGACGATATTTCTGAAGCATTTGCGGATAGCCCGGACTGCTTGCAACTTATTCTCATGATCTTGAACCCCAATGCCCCAAACTGATGCCTGACGTTCCTGTCACGTTACATGCGGAAGATCGAGTAGCAAACTTTTGGAGATGTAATTTTGATGTTTTTGGATGCATTCATACTGTTTTTTTTTTTTTTTTTTTAGATTTGATCTCTTTACACTATTTTAAACCCACCCGTCACATGTAGAGTGGTTGTTTGCCTTGATGATTGTTGTACAAACTGAAAGATTTGGATGAATTTGTTAAATCATTCAGACCGTCTTGTCTGAAAAATATTTCTATATGTGCTGCAAGAATCCTGCAAAGCCTTTTGCAAGGCCAGTGAAGGAGTTCATCGAAAATCGAAGTTACAGAAGATATTAGCATATGAGTTTATATTTCTAGACTAATCGAAGAAGTTGTTGTTGTCGGGGTTTTTTTTTTTTTTTTTCCCTTCTTCTTTCTGATAACAGATGTGGATATGTTGTGCAGTAGAATTACATAGTGATTATAAGAATTCATATGTTTTCCTCGGCAACTCAGTAAGCCCGATTTCCTCTAAAGAAGAACTCACGCATTTCTTAGATTATACTCAAAATCAATAAGATGATGAAACAGAAAATAAAAAGAGAGGAAGGTAAAGAATCGATCAACTAGTCTTGTCTATCAAATCAACTTTTATTGGCAATATACATATATAAAAAAATCCAACTCACTTTGTAGAATAATCTATTTAATATAATCATGTGTCACAACTAGAGATATTGTAGTCTCTATTTTAAGATGTTGAGGAGTAAAGTAAAGGCCCATAAAACAAAGTCTGAGCTATGGGAATCAAAGGCAAAAAAACGATGTGTTCTACTGAAATTTCCCTACCAATAAAAAAGACAATCTACCAAATTACTACCGGTAATCTACTAAAATTGCCGAAACCAACAATGGCCATCAAGGGCTTCCAATCACTCACTGAATAGAAATTTGATACATTATTTTTTATAATCTACAAGATTATTTTCATTTTCAACACAGATGACGAGCTTCTCTGGCTCTAATCGCTAAAGTGTAATATGGTAGATTGTTAGAGATAATCTATCATATTATATTTCTTCTTAACACAAACTGTCGTACATCTCAGATTTCTATCATCAAATATTATTATAGTAGAATGTCATATTATTTTACCTTCTCAACACAGATGGCCGTCTACCTCCGGATCTGGTCACCAAAGAGTAATCTAAGAGATTATTATAATAATATACTAGATTATTTCCTAAACACATAGGAAAGAGAGAACGAGCCAATGAGCCTATTTCGCGACGAGCTTCATTAAGCTTTAAGAGAGAGATTTGGGTTAATGTGAGGACTATATAAGAATTTTTTATTTTAGTGGGTTTATGTGATGATTTTTAATTTTAATAGGGACAAATTAGTAAAAATTATAAACTTTATTTTATCGGAATTAATATTAGTGTGGCCACTGTATTTCACTTAAAGATTAATTGGCCGTCAGTTAAATGAGGTTTTGTGTGATTAATTTCTTTCTTTATTTTCTTTTCACAGTACTTTACTTGATTTTTTTTTAAATGGATAAATTTTGTAGAAGTTTGATCCGTTGTGTTTGTTCCATTCTAATACATCAGCCATAGCTTCGGACTTTCTCCTTATAAAAGCTTCGGATTTGATTGGATCTTTAGATTATGTCTCCAAGTTACAACTTTCATTTTTGCAGAAACTTCCAGAAACTTTTTTTTTTTTTTTTTCATTTTCAACTGCTCTCTCTCTCTCTCTTCCCAGATCAGATGCATATATGTTTTGTGTTTTGAGCTTGCTGTTCTTCATATTTGTTTATTTATATGCTCAACTCGATTCATAGTTAATTGAACTTAAAGGTTTTTTTTTTTCCCTCTATGTAAGAATAAAATTCATCAAGATTTCTCTTACTGGTGTTCTTTTTTCAGTTCAATTTTTGTTCTTACCTTTTAAGCATATTATTAATCAAAACAATAAATTTTGTTCGCTGTAGTTAAAAAAGAAAAAAGAAAAGAAAAGAAAAAGTAAAAATTTGCAGCATCAACGATCTAAACAATAACCATATAAAACAAATATTATTTCGTGAAATAGCTTAAATATTAACCTTCTACCAATAATTGCGGACCCTCAACATAAACGACAAAAGAAAAAGACAATATATATCTAGACGGTAGATGTATATTTATGTGTGTGAATATATATATATATATATATATATATATCTCTATATGTATATGTATTTATTTGTACGTTTGTATATTAAAAAAAAATAACAAGCAATTATAAGCAAGTTGCGTGGTGGCTTGCTTAGATAGGAATCTTTGGTTGACTTTTTATTCATTTAAAAAATAATAATTTTATCATTGACTTTTAAAACGGAGAGGTCTTGATCATGTTATAACGAATACAGGTACAACATAGCAAAGATTGAAGCAATAGTTGTAATGGACATGCTTCCATGGTTGACCCTCAGGAGGCGTTGTTTAGAGATTTGGTTAACCAGATACTTCCTGCTTCGGCTCGATGTGCTCTCTCTCTCTTTTTGTCTAATTAATCTCTTTTTTTTGTTATTAGCATCTAATTAATCAATATTTTTGTGACTTTTTATTTCTTTTACCCCTTTTTTTTTTTTAATGAAAATAGTTTGTTGTGTATCACTTAAAATTGCAAAGATTTATGTTTAGTACTAAGCTGACACTTAGAGTAAAGATTTTGTACGGAACAAAACATAAATTATATAGACTAATTAATAAATAAAGAGGGCAAAACTACAATAACATCCTCTTAACTTTTTCCCAAATTTGGGTAAAAATTTTACCATTCGATTGATTTTGGATGGTTGAGATTAAAAAGATATACCAATAAAACATAGAACCTCTTACATCTGATTATTAATTTACAAAACATTTCCAAAAATCTGAACAAAAAAAAACAAAAAAACAAAAAAACAAAACTCCGACATAGCCGTTCTTAGCAGATCCGTCGCCCGTCGCCCATGGGGGATCGCCTCTCGGTCCCTCCACGCCATCGTCGCCGTCAGAAAAACCGCCCCCCTCTGTGCCCGGAATCGTGCGCAGGAGATAATGCAGATCTGACGACGGCGTGCAAATCTGACGCCGGCCGAAGATCTGACGACGGAATCGTGGCTTCTCCCAACGCCGCCGCCGGTCACCACAAACGCCAGGACTCACGGAATCGTGCGCAGGAGATCCAGATCCGACGAAATCGCCCGACGGTACGAAGCTTAAATGCCTCCGCTCAGTGGATCGGAGAGCAGTCCTCCCAACGCCGCCGATTGTCCGTTTGCCGAGTTGTCGCCTCCCCGATCCGCGCCGGTTCTTCCACCGCCAAAGTCGGACGTTGCTTCCGAAATTCCACCATCGAGTATGAGGGGACCTCTGTCGGAGACCATGGATTTGCTGCCGTCGGTGAACAACCTTGTGAGGGACCATGTAGGGCGTCGGTGAATGGTTGATTTGCATGTTCAAGATTTTTTTTTTTTTGTTTTTTTTTGTTTTAGAGTTGGTTTTGTGAATTAAGATTTTTAAATTGAGTTGAAAATAAGTTAGGTTGAGAGTTAGAGTTGAGTGTTCGGTAAAAAATTTTGAGTTATAAAATTTAATGTGAGTTGAATGTTTGATAAAAAAGTTTAATTTAAATTGAATATTTAGATATAAAAAGTTTGAGTTAAAAAATTTAACTTTAAAATATAAATTAACATATCATTATAAGTTGTAAATTAAAAAAAACTAAAAAATTTCTTATAGCTTGATTGACATCCCAACTCAAGCTATCTAATCCAAATTTTTTTTTATTTTTTTCCCAAAAAATTTGTCTTTTTCTCAAAAAAATTTTTATTTTTTCTGAAAATTTAAATAAATTTACTATTAAAATTTAAAAATTCAAACTCAAACTATTTCACCAAATAAATTATTATTAAATTACAATAAAAATATACATCAACAACATATATTAAAATCTTACATATTTAACTTACATAAGCATAAAATACAATAACAAAAATTATATAGTTACTAAGCACTACAAGTGTCAATAAAAAAAAAACATAAAATTCTCTTCGGAAATAAACGTCACGTTATCAAAAAAAAAAAAAAACCGCATATAATAGTAATAGGGCCAACTCTACGTGGGCCACATACGTTTTCCACCGGCAATGAAGTATAAATTGTTTACACTTAGACTAAAATCGGATGGTAAGGATCAACGAAGTATATCAAAGTTAAATAAGATCTCCCACATATGATAATTTCTTAAAAATCAGAACAAATTTTTTTTTAAAAAAAATGGGAGTTAACGCTCTGTTGAGATGTGGGAGGAGCTCCCACTGCCGGCGAACTTGGATCCAGCAGGTGAACGGAAACAGCACCGAGGTGGCAGATTTGGGCATCCACTCTATGCGACCGTCCTCTGGCATCTTGCCCATGCTGGCGACCTCCTCTGCAACAACCGACGTCTCGGAGGGGACCCGAAGACCTCACTGCTCTCCTCGCCGACGGGCTCCTCCTCACGCTAGATCTCGTGCCCATGCCGTCATTCCGCGTCATCACCTGCGACTGGTGAACCCATATCTAAAGCTCGACCTCGACCTCGCTGCTCTCCTCGCCGACGGGCTCCTCCCACCGCCGGATCTTGTGCCCCGCCGTCATTCCCCGATAACCGATCTGTCCAACAACTCGGGTCTGGATGATCCCCCATAGGCGACGACGCGAACAATCTCCTCCGTCTAAACACTGGCGACCTTGTCCGTCTGCTAAGTTGCTTTCGAAATCCCACCATTGAGTATGAGTGGAGATGGGCGAAGGGGGAGCTGCAAGCTGTGGGTGCACAGTAAACGTGGTTTAATTTATTTTGCAACGGTCCAACTCATAGTTGAGACCAAACGGTGTCACCAAATGGGTTGAGTTCAGATTGAACTCAATATGACTCACCAAATAACCCATTAGTTTTTTATTTTCTTAGGGTTTTTTTTTTTTTTTTTCTGTGTGTTTATTTTGTGTAATATTGTCTGGTCAATCTTAAAGTTATTAGGCGTCTCTTTTTAATTTTTATTGTTCAAAATCAATCCGCGGTCAAAATTTTTTATTCCATTAATATAAATGGTTTCTCGTCTTAGAAATACCCAAATAAATGAAGTTCGGTTAATGGAAATTACAATAATTCGTTTTTTTTTATTAAATTAAAAAAATAATAATATAATTTTAAAATATTTCCAGTAAATAATATCAAATAGTAAATATACTAATTAAATGATTTATTGTTTTAATAATTTTTTTAATAAATAGTTAAAGTTTTGTAACATTAGCAAATACGGCTTTTTTCTTATTTTAAAAAATATCAATTAGTAATTAATTGATATTAATATATATTTTTTATTGGTTGATTATAATTAATAACTTATTAATGATTATTTTTATAAATTAAAAATAATCTCAGTCATTTATTTAAATAATAGTTTAAAAATTGTCTATTATTTACCTAATTTTTTCAACTATTTTTAAAACCTACTTTGTTTTAATTATTTACTATAAAAATGCTATTTATTTATTTTTCTGTATAAAATTAAAAGAGTAATTAGTTTAAATGATCCCTGAATTCTTTAAGAGGTGACAATTTAGTCCTTTTTTTTTTTTACTGTGTTAACCCTAAACTCTTTAAAAAGGTGATGATTTAGTCTTTTCCATCTACGTCCATTAAATTTCTAACGGAATGAGTTACGTAAGCCATTATATGAGCTCAATTAATCTTAAAAAAATAAAAATACCCTTATTCATTTCAATAACATTAAAAAAGTAAAAAATAAAAATAAAAAATTTTATGATTAATTCTTATTAGATTACTAAAATACTTTTATAAATTAAATTGCACGTATTGCATATGGCTCATTCCGTAAAAATTTAATGGATGTAGACGGAAAGGACTAACTCATCACCTTTTTAGAGAGTTTAGGGTAAGCACAGCATAAAAAAAAATTCAAAGATCAAAGTGTCACCTATTAATTTAGATTAATTACTTAAGTTAAAAAGCTACCTTGTAAAACATATCAAAAGCTGTACCAATTAAAGTTTAATTTTTACACTATTTTATAATGTTAGCCTCTTCTTTTGTGTGCCGAGAATTCCCTTGCTGAGTTTTTTATTATACACAGATATCCCTCAAAACAAGAAAATTCTTTCCATCACTAATCTTAACTTTTTGACTATCAATTTATATATTATATTTTCATTGGTAGCTACAATATATTGATATGATAATATTTTAAACACTTGCTAATAAAAAATCGACAGTTTATATGCCACATAGATTAGTATTCAAAAGTTAAAATTATAGTTACTGTCTCTAACTTTTTTTTTCAAATTATTTTTTGTGAAGAAAAGGGTAACTAATATGAGGACAGTATTAAACATCCCAATTAAATTTGCACTCAAAATCTTGACAACATCCCGCAACAAGTCCCTAACTGAAATTAATAAAATAAAAAGAAAAATTACATAAGTTTGAGAGAAAGAATGTAATACAATAGTAACTAAATTGATTAGTCAACACGATTTAGTATCTTATTCTCTCTTAATTGGGTCCTGATTTTGTTGATATGTTTGTTTTTGCAGTTAAGGGTCTTCCATTATTTGAATACCATGACCGTTATCTAGAATATGAAAGGATTCGTAAAATGGCAAACACCATATGACACAAAATTGTTCTACCGGGCACATCTATAGAGCAAAAATAGAAGAAGAAAGCTCAACTAACATGTAGTTCACCAGGTTTGTGAGGTCAGTTTGTTGATGTGAACTTGAATCCTTGTTCTGTGCTGCCTTTTTCGAGGCGCTGGAGGTTGAAAATTGGTCTGTTGTGGTTCCTTTTCTGTATAGTAGCCCAGTGATTAATCGTTAATTTTCGTTTAAAAACTTGTGGTTCTGTATTCTTGTTACTTAAGACAGCTTTTTAAGGAGTATTAGAACCTGAAGTTATTTCTCCATTTTTGTTACTTGAAACAATACAGTTCATATTCTTGTCAAATTTTTTTTTTTGAAGTTAAAAATATAATGAAAGGAGGTGGATATTCTTGTCCATCAAAGTGTTTATGCTTCCTCTTGCTGGTATGGAATATTATCACAGAGATGTATATACAACTACATAGGAAAAACCCATTCAGTAGAAAAACACAAGAAACGAAATTTATATGTACAAGAAATTTTCTCACATAGAGCGAGATTATGAAACGTGTCAGTCTGATCACAAACGAGATCAAGATATACTAAACCGAGGACTCTTGATCACGTTTACGGCTGATTGACAAAGGAATAAGCGTAACAATATTATATATACATCTAAGAGCCTCTCGAGCGTCCTTTGAGGTTCCATATTGGTGATTGAGTAACCCCTCAATATCCCCCTTAGAAGATATCTCAAACATGTAAGAATTCATGAAATAGTGGGACCGACATAGTGGGCTACATGAGAATAAGATGTGCTAATTCTATGAGACATGAAATTTCACAGAAACAATTACTATTAAAATCTCTTTAAAGCCAAAACATTTTGCACTGAAATGTAGCAATTTATTTACCATTTTCAGTTACATACATTGTTGTTTGATATATTACGATCAATAACATTCGTGAATTAGGTGAAGGATATGGAAAGAGGGATTCGAATCCTCGGTAAACAAAAGCCTACATAGCAGTTTCAATGCTACGGCATGAGCCACTTGGCCATCTTTCCTACATAATAATTATGTTTCATAAATCGAATGAAGAGTTATTCATATTAAATTTTTGGATAGGTACATATATTTTGTTTTAACTAGAAAAGGAAAATACTGCTAAACCCTTATTCGAGGCTGGTGGGGGATAAAAATAATTTTGTGAGACTTCAATTTTAGTGTTATGAACCAAAACTAGCACACAAACAAAAAAAAAAATTTTATGGACTAATTTACCATAATTGAAAATTCAAAAACAATTAGCATAATGTTCATGATTCAGGAAAAAATGGATAAGTTAGAAATTTAGAAGGAAAAATACTTGAAATAATCATATGTTTAGACAAAATACCACTTTTGCCCTTTTTATTTATACACGTCTAAAATATCTATTTTATATGTAAAAGTAGTCACAAATACCTTCTCAAGGAATTTTGAAAATACCAAAACTATCCTTCTTAACTGAATTAAATATCATTCAGCATCAAAAATTTAAAAAACTAGTCAAAATAAACTTAGAACTAATAAAGTTGTACCAAAAAAAAAAAAGAAAAAAGAAAACAGCAAAACCCTAGCCTTTTTCCACTCCATGACAACCTAGCAATGAAGAGGGATTAATGTATGCGTTCCTCCTAAAAATAATTTTCAAAAAATTATATTTATGCTCTAATATATAACGTTGATTCCATACTATATATATTCTTTCTGTCATCATGAAATTCATAAAAATAAATTTTAGCATTTAAATAATTTGAAAACAACAAAACTATAATGATTAGACGAAAAAGTTGATAAATGAACTAAAAAAAATCAAATGCCAAATTTTAGCATTAGTTATACTTAGTGAAAATTTGTCACTAAATTTAAGTTGTAGTAAATTCGATATCAATTTAGAATTTTATTAGAGAATACTTTTCACTCAAATAGAAGAATTTATTTTTGACACATCAATTTAACACTATATGTTCTAAAGTGGGGTAGGGGCTAGGATGAAAAAAAGAAAATGAGGCAGGGGCCAAGGCGTTAATTTAAGCTGCCGTTTTGCCACTTTATGGAAGAAAGATTGTCGTTTCCTTTTTGTTTGTTTGTTTGTTTGTCGTTTTATATAGAGGGCTTTATCTTACATCGGCTTTTGGTCACTCTTTGCTCTGCAGTTCACTAAATTTTTTCTGCGGTCTCTTCTTCTTTCTTCGTCGAATACTCTGCTGCGGCTTTCTCAAAGGTAATTTCTTTTTCTCCTACCATCTTCGTTTGAATATTATATAATTAGTTTCTTTCATTCCCAGTTTACTAAATCTTAATTACCCAAAAACTTAGGTTCTCGAGATATTATTAATGATGGAAATGTTGCTAAATAGATTCTGGTTTGCTAAGTGAGACAAAGTTTTGCTCTTCTTTCTCTTTTTAGATTGAAAAGATTTAATCTTTTCAAAACATTTTATGGTATGAAGTACTTGATTGAAAGTCCCTTGTTTCGGTCTCTCTCTCCCTCTCCTTTTTTATTTTTTATTTTTTATTTTTAATGTTAAGCTGATTCCGTTTGAGGTGACTTTAATGGGATCTGCGGTAAACGACCGTAATTTTGTAAAATTAGAAAATGAAAGTTTTAAATTTTTTTTTTTTTTTAATAAGGGTTTGAAAAACTGTCTGGAAAATTTTGGTAAATGAACAGTTTTTAAATATTTAATTGAACAAATGGCATTTTTTTTAAATTTAGGAATATGGCGGTTAATTTTCCCTTTTGAAGTCTTTTTGTGATCTGGTATACTTGGTAAACTGCATAGTCTATGTCATTGCCAAATGTACAGACATGGCCAAGAAAAGAAGAAAAGTGCATGATGGAACAAAAGAAGAAGGTCAAGGACCGAAAATCATGGCTGCGGATCTGATATCAAAACTCCCTGATCATGTTATCCATCACATTCTCTCTTTTCTGCCCACCATTTATGCTGTTCGGATGAGCCTCCTTTCCAGGCGTTGGAGACGAATGTGGTACTCAATTCCCGCTTTAAAATTCGATGATCAACAGATAAAAGAAGAGTTGTTCTTCAATTTTGTGGAGCAATGTTTGAAGCACCGCCAGATGGGTATGCAAGGGAATACAACTTCAGTTATAGCTAGGTTTGAACTTAGGATTTCCCATTGTCGCGTGGACAGTTTTCAAGTGGATAGGTGGTTAAGTTTTGCCGCTCGGACCCATCTTAAGGAATTGATTGTCTATGCAGGTGGTATAGATTGTATGAGTGGATTTTACCACTTGCCTCAGTTTGCACTTGATTTAACATCATTGACTATCCTAAATTTGAAGTTCATGAAGTTGGAGGAGATTTCTCATGTGAACCTTCCGTGTTTGAAATCTATGTCTTTATCGTATGTTGATGTGGAAGCTAAAGTACTCCATAGTCTAATTTTGCGTTGCCCCTCCCTTGAAAGTTGTTTTATAGAGGACCATGTAACTGTTTTGTCATCCAATCTTCAAATTTCAAGTTCAAGCCTTAAGTTCTTGCATATGGATGGTTGTTGGGAAAGAATCCAAGTAGAAGCTATAAATCTTGAATCTTTTGTGTATGTTGGTAATGATTATTACTCCTGCAACTTTAATCTTGCTTCTTGCAAGCAACTTACTCATCTCTCAATGACTGAGGCCTATTTTAATTGTGATAGAGATTTTGAAGACTTCATTTCAGGATTTCCACTTCTTGAGAGTCTTACTTTCAAAGGATGCCACCGGGTTGACATACGACATCAGTACCTCAAAGTCCTGGTTTTGGAGAAACATGTAGACTGGGAAGAAGAAGTGAAATCTGAGATTTCAATTGATGCTCCTAATCTTGTTTGTTTTAGTTACAACAGTTCTGAGTTGCTGCAAATTGTTATGAACTCTCCAAATCTATTGGAAACCAATATCACTCTTTATGGATTTGAGGAAACTTGTAGTATGGAATGGTACGTCGATATATTAAATTTTCTCTTATGTTTCGATTGCTCCAAGAGTATGAGCTTCAATCTCCCCTCTGAACAGGTATATACCATAATACTATCTAGACAAGCTCGATTAGTTCACTTATTTTCACATTTTCAATCATCTATTCTATGGTTGTATTCATTCAAATATGGTTCTAATTGACAAATTTTTCTTTTTCCGTTTTCCTTTTGTTGTGGAGGCTCTAACATTTCCTGAAAACTTAAGAAAGCTCATCCGGTCTTCCCCCTTGCCTAATCTGAAGCATCTTAAGGTAAACACAAGATGCAAATTAGAGCGAGAATCCAACTTTGAGGAAGCCTTGCGCTGGCTTTCACCATCTCTGGAGACATTATCTATAGAGGAAAAATTAAAGAAGAAAGCTTAACTAACAGGTAGTTCACCGGGTTCGTGATGGGAGTTTGTTGATGTGAACTTGAATCCTTGTTCTGTGCTGCCTTTTTCGAGGCGCCGGAGGTTGAAAATAGGTCTGTTATATGGTTTCTTGTATGGATAATAGCTTTGTAACTACTTGTTAATTTGTGTTTCAAAAATTGTTGTTCTGTGCTCTTGCTACTTAAGACTGCTTTTGAAAGGAGTAGAGAACATGAAGGCATATCTCTCTTTATGTTACTTGAAACAGTACATTGCAATGTTTGATTGTTACTAAGCGATAAAAATATATATGTAAAGACATAGATATTCTAGTTCATCAAAGCGTCGACGCTTTCTCTTGCTGGTATAAAAAATGAAGTGGAACAAGAATCGCACAAAGTCCTTGACTTTGGTAAATAAAAGGAGGTGAGATAGCATCACAATGTCTTTAGTATATCCCGACTGGGTCGGTACCTACAAAAACTAATTATCATTTACTTTACACCTCCAAAACTATATGGGAATATTATAACGGAGATGTACCTACAACTATACAGGGGAAACTTAATTGGCAGAAAACTATGCATGTATTGGGAAAATTTCTTTATATATATCGAGATAATGACACGTGTTAATTCAATTATGATATAGGCCAAGATTTGCCAAACCAAGGACGCTTGACCACTTTTATGGTTGATTGAGGAACCCCTCAATATCCCTCTCAAAATGAAATTCAAGAAATCATGAGATCGACATGGTGGGTCACGTAAGAATAAGATGTGTCAATTCCTTGATAACATGAAATTTTACATTAACAATTACTATTAAAAACACTTTAAAATTAGAACATTTTGCATGTAAATGTAACAATTCATTTAAAATTTTTGGTTACATAATGAGGATGCAATTATCATTGTTAAATTTTAAAAATATTTCTTCACTTTTAGTGTCACAGGGACCAAAACTAGTAAAAAACAAAAATTAATGGACTAAATTATCACAGTTGAAAATTCAAAAGTTCATGATTCAAGACTAAACGGGCTAATTACCCACAAATTTAAAAAGGAAAACGACTTGAAATAATCATATGTTTAGACAAAGTACTACTTTTGCCCTTTTTTATTTTGTACATATCTAAAATATCTACTTAATTTGTAAAATGGGTCACAAATACCTTCTAAGAAATTAAATTTTGAAAATACCAAAACGACCATTCTTAATGTGAATTAAATATCGTTCAACATAAAATAACCAGAAATCTAATTAAAATATTAAAACTAATAGTTAAAAAAAAAATTAAAAACGCGAAAACAGCAAAATCCGAGCCTTTTTCCACTGCATGACAACCTAGCATTGAAGATGGTCCAATGTATGTGTTTATAGAAATGTTATATGTGTTGCAAAATAATTTATAAATATATATATATTTTATTTATACTCTAATATGTAATGTAATTTTGATATTATATATATATATATATATATATTATCATCATTATTGGAGATGCTGAGATCTATGGTCAAAATTAAACGTCATTAAGGAAAGTTAGTGAAAATAGTCTCAAACATAATTTGTTAGGGTCCTTAAACATCGTCGTCATGTGAATCATAAAATAAAAATCATAATAAATGTAAAATAAAACAGTAAAAGATAACAATATCGAGATTTGAAGAGGTTCGTTGGAATATGTCACGTTATATATGTGTGGAGTTTTATTATATACTGGATTACCTTATTACTAGGTTATAATGAATTTCTGAAAATTTTGGCAGAGTTTTGCTATGGGAGAGGGAAGAAGATCCCCAATTGTAAAAGGTCTCCCTCTAGTTATAGAATAAAAGTAGGGGTCCAGATTTCCAGGGAGATAGTGGTCAGTTCCCACTTCCCTAATTTTGAACAATGAATCAGTCAGTAAATCAAACAAAGGACTTGGTAGTCTTGCGGGCTTTCTATGGGACTCATGAGCCTGAATCGAACAACTAATGGATCAGGGTTCGACGCACACTAGACGGTGGACACATGCCCATATGTTCGATATTAGGGGGGAGACGAGGTGTGATCCCAACAATTATTAGCTTTGAAATTCATAAAACTAAAATTTTAGTATTTAAATAATTTGTAAATGACAAAATTATGATGATTAGATGAAAAAGTCGATACATGAACTAAAAAAAAAGCCAAATTTTAACATGTTATACTTGTGGAAAATTTGTTATTAAGTTTAATATATATGATAAATTTGCCATCAATTTAGAATTCTATTAGAAAATATTTTTCACATAAATATTAAAATTTATCATTAACACATCAATTTAATATTCTATGCTTTAAAGTGGAGTTGGGGATAGGATGAAAAAAAGAAAAGGAGGCAGGGGCCAGAGCGTTCATTTAAGCTACCGTTTTGCCACTATATGGAAGAAAGATTGTCGTTTCCTTGTTCTCTTTAGTTTGTTTGTCGTATTCTAATGAGAGTTTCTCTTTCTTAGGCTTTGTTTGGGGGACTCTTTGCTCTGCAGTTTACTAAAATTTCTCTACAGTCTCCTCTTCTTCCTTTCTTTCTTTCTTGGTCGAATACTCTGCTGCGGCTTTCTCAAAGGTAATTTCTGTTTCTCTTTGAATCTTCGTTTGATTATTAAATAATTAGTTTCTTTCATTCCCAGTTTACTAAATCTTAATTACCCAAAAACTGGGGTTCTCGAGGTATTATTAATGATGGAAATGTTGCCAAATAGATTCTGGATTGCTAAGTGAGACAAAGTTTTGCTCTTCTTTCTCTTTTTTAGATTGAAAAGATTTAATCTTTTCAAAACATTTTATATTATGAAGTACTTGATTGAAAGTCCCTTGTTTCGGTCTGTCTCTCTCTCTCCTTTTTTTTTTTTTTTTTAAATTAAGCTGATTCCATTTGAGGTGACTTTAATGGGATCTGCGGTAAACGACCGAAATTTTTGTTAAATTAGAAAATGAAAGTTTTTTAAAAATTGATTTTTTTTTTAAATAAGGGTTTTTAAAACTGTCTGGAAAATTTTGGTAAAGAAGCAGTTTTTAAATATTTAATTGCCAAATGGCATTTTTTTTAAATTTAGGAATATGGCGGTTAATTTTCCCTTTTGAAGTCTTTTTGTGATCTGGAATACTTGGTAAACTGCATATTCTATGTCATTGCCAAATGTACAGACATGGCCAAGAAAAGAAGAAAAGTGCGTGACGGAACAAAAGAAGAAGGTCAAGGACCGAAAATCATGGCTGCGGATCTGATATCAAAACTCCCTGATCATGTTATCCATCACATTCTCTCTTTTCTGCCCACCATTTATGCTGTTCGGATGAGCCTCCTTTCCAGGCGTTGGAGACGAATATGGTACTCAATTCCCGCTTTAAAATTCGATGATTATCAGATAAAGGAAGAGTTGTTCTTCAATTTTGTGGAGCAATGTTTGAAGCTCCGCCAGATGGGTATGCAACAGAATACAACTTCAGTTATAGCTAGGTTTGAACTTAGGATTTCCCATTGTCACGTGGACAGTTTTCAAGTGGATAGGTGGTTAAGTTTTGCCGCTCAGCCCCATCTTAAGGAATTGATTGTCAATGCAGGTGGTATATACGGTATGAGCGGATTTTACCGCTTGCCTCAGGTTGCACTTAATTTAACATCCTTGACCATCCTAAATTTGAAGTTCATGAAGTTGGAGGATATTTCTCATGTGAACCTTCCGTGTTTGAAATCTATGTCTTTAACGTATGTTGATGTGGAAGCTGAAGTACTCCATAATCTAATTTTGGGTTGCCCCTCCCTTGAAAGATGTTTTATAGAGGAAGATGAAAATGTTTTCTTGTCCAATCGTCAAATTTCAAGTTCAAGCCTTAAGTTCTTGCATATGGATGGTTGTTGGGAAAGAATCCAAGTAGAAGCTATAAATCTTGAATCTTTTGTGTATGTTGGTTATGGTGATCCCACCTGCAACTTTGATCTTGCTTCTTGCAAGCAACTTACTCATCTCTCAATGACTGAGGCCTATTTTAATTGTGATAGAGATTTTGAAGACTTCATTTCAGGATTTCCACTTCTTGAGAGTCTTACTTTCAAAGGATTCCACCTGGTTGACATACGACATCAGTACCTCAAAGTCTTGGTTTTGGAGAAATATGAAGACTGGGTAGATGAAGTAAAATATGAGATTTCAATTGATGCTCCTAATCTTGTCTCCTTTAGTTACAACAGCTCTGAGTTGCTGCAAATTGTTTTGAACTCTCCAAATCTATTGGAAACCAATATCACTCTTCATGGATTTGAGGAAACTTTTAGTATGGACTGGTACGTCAATATATTAAATTTTCTCTCATGTTTCGATTGCTCCAAGAGTATGAGCTTCAATCTCCCCTCTGAACAGGTATATACCATAATACTATTTATACAAGCTCGATTAGTTCAATTATTTTCACATTTTCATTCATCTATTATTTGGTTGTATTCAATCAAACATGGTCCTAATTGACAAATTTTTCTTTTTCCGTTTTCCTTTTGTTGTGGAGGCTCTAACATTTCCTGAAAACTTAAGAAAGCTTGTCCGCTCTTCCCCCTTGCCTAATCTGAAGCATCTTAAGGTAAACACAAGGTGCAAATTAGAGCGAGAATCCAACTTTGAGAAAACTTTGCGCTGGCTTTCACCATCTCTGGAGACATTATCTATAGAGGAAAAATAAAAGAAGAAAGCTTAACTAACATGTAGTTCACCGGGTTCGTGACGGGAGTTTGTTGATGTGAACTTGAATCCTTGTTCTGTGCTGCCTTTTTCAAGGCACCGGAGGTTGAAAATAGGTCTGTTATATGGTTTCTTGTATGGATAATAGTTTTGTAACTACTTGCTCATTTTTGTTTCAAAAATTGTGGTTCTGTGCTCTTGCTACTTAAGACTGCTTGTTAAAAGAGTAGAGAACATGAAGTCATGTCTCTCTTTATGTTACTTGAAACAGTATATTGCAATGTTTGATTGTTACCAATCGATGTAAATATATATGTAAAGACATAGATATGGTATACGAGGATTCGTTCTTGAAGTTGCATAGAACTATAACTAAATAAGTTTGGACTTTTGAACAGTGAACTCACTTGTAACAGATTGGTCTTCCACCAGTTTATATGCACACATACATATATAGGTCTTTGAATTTGAAGTGTCAAACAGTGTTGTCGAGGCCTTAATGATGCCAGTTTCGCAAAATTCATGGTCATCATGGTGTTGACTCTTTCGGCATGCCGTAGATGGCAATGTTGAATCGTCAGATCATTGAGCTTGCCAGTGAAGTTGAGGTTTAAGTTCCTCTAGTAGGTCTTGATCGTCAGTCATTGGAGTACTAAGCTAGTTTTATACTTGCCTGAGGTCCAAGAACTCTAATATTTCCTGAAAACTTAACTCCGCTCCTCCCCCTTGCCTAATTTGAAGCATCTTAAGGTAAAGACAAGCTGTGAATTAGAGCGAGAATCCAACTTGGAGAAAGCCTTGCGCTGGCTTTCACCATCTCTGGGGACATTATCTATAGAGCACAAAAAAAAGAAAGCTTAACTAACGTGAAGTTCACCAGGTTTGTGAGGGGAGTTTGTTCATGTGAACTTGAATCCTTGTTCTATGTTGCCTTCTTCGAGGTGCTGGAGGCTAAAAATTTGTCTGTTATAGTTTCTTGTTCGGATAATAGCTTTGTAACTACTTGTTAATTTTTGTTTGAAAACTCGTGGTTCTGCTTCTGTTTTCATGCTACTTAAGACAGCTTTTAAAGAGTAGAGAACTTGAAGTTATTTCTCTGTTTATGTTACTAGAAACAATACATTGGAATATTTGATTGTTTCTAAGCCATGCAAACATGTAAATACATGGATTTGGTGTATGAGTATTTGTTCCTGCATATGCATATGGTGTAGCTAAAATGAGTTTGGACTATTGAACAGTGATCTCACTTGTAACAGATGGGTTTTCCACCCATAAGAAATTAAAGTTCATATACACACATACATGTACAGGTCTTTGAATTTGATGTGTCCAACGGCGTTGTCCGAGGCAGTAAATGGTGTCAGTTTTTCAAAATTCATCGTCATCGTGTTGCTGACTATGTCGGCATGCCGTAGATGGCAGTGTTGAATCGTCTAATCGTTGAGCTTGCCAGTGAAGTTGAGGTTTAAGTTCTTCTATTAGGTCTTGATCGTTGACACTGGAGTACTAGCTAGTTTTATACTTGACAGAGGCCCAATAACAGTTTTGACCGAAAATATTTGTGACACATAAAATGGGTATGATAGAATGCATTTATGTTAATTTTCAACATGGAAGAACTAAAGATTTTTTTTTCCTGGAGAAAAAAAAAAAGAAAACATAATGGAAGGAGGTGGATATTCTAGTCCATCGAAGTGTAAATGCTTTCCTTCGCTGGTTTCATAAATGAAGGGGAACAAGAAGTGCACAAAAAAGTCCAGCCATTTTCCCCTCCGTGCCAACCTAGCATTGAAGATGGTCCAATATATATGTTCATATCATTGCTATATTTATTACCAAAAAAGTTTAGAAAATAGAATATTGAGAAATTTATAGCTAAATAGTCTTTTTCTAAAGAAGTTTTATAACAAGTAGCCCCCAATCGCACCCTCCTCCCTCCGCCTCTACCTGTATTTCCCATGTGAATTTTTACTTCGGTTTTTTTTTTTAGAGGGAAATTCGGGTGTTCAATTAAAAAAATTCAAATACCTGTATAATATGAATATCATAATATATTCATAAAATCATAAAAGCTATATGCTACTCACACCATGCTGCGACGCTCCGACCGCATGAATTATATCGATTTTGTATGGCATGCGTGGGTGAGATCGTAAAATTGGTGTTTCGGTTTCATCGTTGGAAGTTTATTTATGTAAAAATATATATATTTATTTGTACACAACCTGAGCTTGCGTCGATCTTAGGCATCGACCGTAATTTTAAAGTATTATTTAAGTCGTTGTCTTTCATTTCTGATCCCAAATTATCTTAGAAAACCTCTCGCTCTTACTGCAGTGTTCACTGAAAAAAAAAAGAAAAGAAAGGAAATTCAGCTCATCCATATGGCTACTGTTGAGGAAAATTCTGATCACAAGTAATTGAGATTTTGCCGGATTTTCTTTTTCCTTTCTTATCCCGGTTTATTAGATGTCGTTTTTCCCCTTTCCATGCGTAAACCTCAGTGATATGATGATCTACATAACATGCACATATAGTTTCGTTTTGATCTTTTTTGTTTTATATTTGCAAGATTAAAAAAAAAAAAAAAAATCTGAATAGCATTTGGCTTATTCAAAATACTTATATATATATATATATATATATATATTTTTTTTTTGGTCAGGGTCTTAGGGATGTCTATATTCTATGCTTGTGCGGTACTCTCTTTGCAATCTACATATGTATCGATTATTTATTGAACCCCAATTAATTTACACTATTATGCAGGGTCAACGTACGATCTCAACAGTAACCAGGAAACAAGTATTATTTGGAGAAATAGTTGAAAAATATTTCTCTTTTAATATTAACATTCTACCGATAATCGAGGACACTCAATATAAACCACCGAAGAAATGACAATCATTTTAGAGGGGGAAAATGTTAGTCCGGTATCATGCTTTTGAATGTTTTTTATTTTGATACCCTGATGTTTGGAGTATCTTGTTATTTAAGATAATATCATTTAGGTATCTAAATACATTTCGAAGACAAAATGATGATTTTACCCTTTTAATCCAAATATATATGTGTATATATATATATATATATATATTTTTTTTTTTAATCCAGCTAGATTTGAGCTTGTTCCCTTTGGTTTTTTTAGTATATTATTTTTTATTTTTCCATATTTTTGGTATTTACCTATATTCATATATTTATATCTGGCTAGATTTGAGCTTGTTCCCTTTGTTTTCTAATTTGTTTTTGTTTTTGTTTTTGTTTTTTTTTTCATATATTGGTTTTTTAAATAATTATGTTTTTTCTTTTTTAATTACATGTTTAGAGCAAAATGCCATAAAGGGAAATTCATGTCTCACAAACATACATATTGAGGGTACCAGATTGATTTTTTTTAAAACAACAGGTAGCATAATGGGTTTTTCCAAACATCAGGTACCAAATTGAAAAGAAAGATAAAATCTAGGATATTAAAATAATATTTTCCCTTTTATGTACACATTTGGGAATTTTTATGGTAGGAGCTCTCATTTTGTATTACCTTATTAAAACCACTATTTTAACCGTTAGATTAATTTCTCAAAAGTCTAATAGAATAATGAGAGCAATTTTGTTTTTCACGCTATAAATATAATTGATGAGCTTTTACTTGTTAACAAGTACAAATATATATATTCTTGCATGAAAATAATATGAATATGAAAGGATGCATGACATTTATATTTCATTATGGAATAAAAGGTGATCTTATTATATTTATTTATGGATCTCTTATTTTCATTATGAACTTATATCTTGCTTAACTATGGGCACTTATTGTACCTACTGGATGTGCACAATCTACAAATCAAAATTAATGAAATCCCTAACAATTTTGGGATTTATAAGGACGTATATATGCAATCCTCCTTTATCTATAAGGAAGTTGGTATGGCATCTTATTTATCTCAAATTAGTCTTAGAATTTAACTTAACTGAGTTTGAATATGCCTATAATCATACTACTACTTAAAGTTTTATTCAACGACTTAGTTTAAGGCTTGAGTTTTTAGGTTATGTTCTTATTAATCATGATCCTTATGGTATAACATGTATGATATAAAGATCCGTGGCATAAATTAAAATCATGGTAGATTTATTAGGTATGACATTTATGTAAACACGACATAAAAAATATGACATCTACGTAAATACAGTACAGTTGCAAATCATGACATAAGTGTAAACATGACATAATTTGAAAGTGCGCCATACCTGTAATGTGGCATAACATTGCATAGTATGACAATTGTAAATCATGACATACAGTGTAAACATGACATTGTGACATATCTCTAATTGTGACATAGCATTACATAGTGTGGCATCACTTAATCATGGTAATCATGTAAGATTGCCATGCATATTACCATAGCATTGCATACTTCTAAACATAGATCCTATCATACTTGACATGACATGTGCATAAACCTCATATAATTTTGAAAATAACAATACTTTCATATTATAGGCGAAATTTGTACTTAATTTCCTTACAGTTTTCTCACACTTTAAACTAATTTGGGTTCTAAGTTTTACTGCCTGAAAACATGTCTGAAACTAATATTTTTCAACTCTCTCACTCCTTTTTTTTTTGATGTACATATGTTTTGTGTTTTGAGCTAGTTGGTCTTCACATTTGCAAGTCATTAATTAATCTAAAATAGTCACTCTCTCTCTCTCTGTTTTATTATTATTATTATTATTATTATTTGTTTTGGACTATGCATAGATAAATCCAGATCTAGGTCTCCTTCACTGGTATTCTTTTTTCAGTTCATTTTCTAATTTTCTCTTTCCTTTTAATATTGTTATTAACTATAATAATAATAGACTGTAGTAAAAAAAAAAAAAAAAGAAAAGAAAAGGTCAAAATTGCAGCGTCAACGATCTAACCAATAACAACTATTGTTTCTGGAAATATTCGACAAAAAAATTCTTTAATAATATTAACCTTCTACCAATAGTTGCGGACGCTTAACATGAACCACCAAAGAAAAGATTAGATAGATCCTAGATGTATATTTATGTGTGTGAATATATATGTATATGTATATTTTATAGATGTATATATTTGTACGTTTGTAGATTAAAAAAAATAACAAGCACGGAAGTTGCGTGGTGGTTTGCTTGGGTGACTTTTTCTTCCTTTCGCTTTTAATAATTTTATGATCGACTCTAATTCCTTTTAAACGGAGAGGTTTTGATCATGTTCTAATCGAATACAGGTACAACATTCCGGACATGGGGGCAACAGTGTTAATGAACCTGCTTCCATGGTTGACCCTGCGGAGGCGTTCTTTAGAGATTTGGTTAACAAGATACGTCGTGATTTGCCTTCAGGTATTGTCTCTCCTTTTGTCTGCAAAAATTAATCCCGTGACTTTTATTACTATTATTCTTATTATTATTTTATTTTTTGCCCTTTTTTTGAAAATAAATTGTTGTGCATTACTTTGAATTGCATACATATATATATCCTAAGTACTAATCTGACACTTACGGTCCAAACTCTAGAGGTTAAATCACCATTTATATTTCAAAATCCTAACTTAATTTATATCAAATTTTCTCTCTCATTCATCTTCAAAAAACTCAAACTTTAAAAATCCATAATTTTTTCATTTCAAATTGAAATGATATGGTTTTTATGTTAAAATGCTCGTAACGACGAGACAAACAAGACAATATTTATTTTACTTATACACACATATATATATATTTTCTAAACTCATTTCAAATTTTTATACTATTTTCTATATCGTAGAACTTTTTCAAAAGTTTTTCTCCTAAACACACATTTCCAAACAACTTTCAAAATAACATCTTTAGATATTCCCCAAACGAGCCCTTAAAATAAAGATTTTGTCGAGAACAAACCTCAATAAAATATAAATTAATAAATAATAAAGTTCGGCTAAATGAAATTGTAATAAATAGCACTTTTTATGAAACTGAAAAAAAGTAAATAACATGATTTTAATACTTAGAGTAAGTAACAGTAAATAACAAATTTATTAGGTAAATGATATATATATTGTTATAAGTAAAAGTAAATAGATCATGCATCTTCCAAGTAAGTTTGTTATTTTCTTCTATTTATTCTAGATACTTTGGAACTTGTAGATTAATGATCTTTTTTAAAATATTTTTTTAATAAATGACCGAAATTTTGTAACATTAGTGAAATGGCTATTTTTTTTAAAATGGTTAGTTAGTAGTAATCAGTAATTGATCAATATTAATATGTATTTTTTAATGATTAACTATGATCAAAGAACTTATTGATGACCAATTTATAAGGATTAAAAAAAATCTATTTATCTAATTATCTCAAATATTTTAAAAACCTTCTTATGTGTGCCGAGAATTCTCTTGTTGGGTCTTTAATTTTATATACATGCAAAAATTGATCCCTTAAAGCAAGAAAATTCTCATTCTCTCCATGTATAATGGAATTGATTAGTTAACATACTATAGCTTCTTTTTCTCTTTTCATCAGTCCTGATTTTGTTGATATGTCCATTTTTGCAGCTTTCGAATTTGCATTAACAAGAGACAGATTTGGCTGGTTTCAAGAATTTGAAAGGCTTTGTAATATGGCAACACTGTATGACAGAGGATTGTTCTCCAGGGCAGTTACTGAAAGTTGCAACGAAACATATGGTGATGATTCCATTATCCGAGTACGTATACATATATATATATATTTATATTATAAGACTTTTGAAGTTCAGATCTATGGTTTTTCATATTACGTGTACACCTATTTGACCTTGCAGTACCCCTTTTTGTTTTTTGTTTTTTGTTTTTTTATTTTTTATTTTTTCCCTCCTCCAATTGCCTACTAGAACAATATATACGGCTATGCAGTTCTTAAAGTTTCTTCAGAAATCACACATTTTTCTTCGTAACTTATAATAGTTCTAATTTTGTTCCTCACCGCTCAGAACCTAGTACTAAGACTGCTGCTTCCAAGTGAGAATTATCTGACAATTTTAATCAAAGAGTCATATTGAACAATTACTCTCTTACATCTGCCACGGAGTTGATATTTTCTCTGTGCTCATCAGAGATTCCACGAATTAAAGGAAGCTACTCTTCACAATTTGGGAGAGAACTTAAAGATGACATTGAAAACTTCACGTTTGGGGAACATAGAAAGGTACGTATACATGATTTATGTAGTTCTCAACTGTTATCACTTTGATGTATAAGCATATACACCTAGATTACAAATATTTTATAAGATCGGAGCAATCTCATTGTTGTTCACAACCTTCAGTCATGACAACAGTAATAATAGTGTTAAAAAGTGGTTACAATTTTTTTTTCCCTACTCATCACAGATATTCATATATAAGTAGTGCATACATAAATATGTATCAGAGTAAATGCACATGTATAAGTTGTACTGTATATACACATACATATGAAGCCAGAAAATTTATTGAGGTGGGGCTTGAATTAAGCCAAATGATCTTGAACTAAACTAATAGTCCAATAAAAATTAAAACTTTAGTGGGGGACTTTCCTTTAAAAAAAAAAAAAAATTTAGGGGACCTAAAAGAGAAAAAATATGGAGGGCAGCCATGGTGACTTCGTCCCTGCATATGTATCATCATATATATATATATATATATATGTATGAATATCTGTTATAATTTTATGGATGCAGAAAATGAATCCAACTGATATCCTTATTTGCTTCAACTTTATTTTTGTGTATATAGCTGCTGCTAAAATATATACGCGTGGCATCTGCGCCAAAGCGAAATGATCTTCGTGCAGAGACGCTGCGCCATGAGTGCTGTGAAGAGATTTTGAGGTCTCTGAATGAAAACGTTCTAGAGACCTTCAAATGTCCCCGGATGGCTATCGGGAACTGTGTATTTGGACTACGAGAAGAACATATGCGTGCTGTTGTTGAGGGTTACCATAAAAAATATGGAAGACCACTGGAAAAGGTATATACTGCTTCTCATGGATTTTTATCTTATTTACATATTTCATATGTTTTGGTTGTCTTGCACTGGTGTCTCTAACTGAGTTATTTTTCTCATCAGGATTTAACTCTTGCAAATTATGGACACTCTGAGCATGCACTTGTTACAAAAATCAAATGTGCCGTCAACCGTTCCGGGTATTATGCAGAGGTAATTTGCCACAACCGAAAAGTGTTCATTAACAGGGCACTAACTCTGTGTTTGTTTATTAGAACTATTCTGAAAATTTGGCCTTTAAACTATTTAGATATGTCTTGTGTTTACATTGTTTACACATTTTCCAATCTGTAATTGGTGATATAACTATTTGATTTGAAAGTGTTCAACAGAACTATATATTGCTTTTAAAAATATATTGGAGGCTGATAACCTTCAGCCAAATCGTCCAGAGATTTTTTCACTTGAATATTTGAAAACTAGTATTTTTTGTTTTTATTTTTATAAAACTACTTTCAGAAAATAATTATCAAACACCTTATGTTATCTGCAAACAAGTGAGAATTGTATTTGTTCTCATATTCAGAAACACAAATATTGTAAAGTTTGAAAGCAGAGAACATGACCGATCAGGCACTATCATTTGCAAGTTGGTGTGCTTGATTATCAATAGAATTGCTTGATGATCGATAGAATATATAACACTTTTTGTTTGATTGATGGCTTTTCCATATACGTGTATGTATTTGCATCGAGTCTTGAATTCAAAGTTTATAAGATCGTTATGTATAACTGTTTTTTGGAATAAAAAGCTTTATATATATATATATATATATATGGGGTTTATTTTGCAACTTTTTTTTATTTCATTTTTTTTGTTTTTAACAGAAGCTGCGTGAGGCAATGATAGATCGATATACACGTGCTATGAGAGATATAGATCAAATTGATCGTGAAACAATTGTGAGGGTCATCACGACATTGGCTGAAATAGGTATGAAGATGATGAAAGAAGAATATCGGCAGAAGTCTGGTCGTGCACTGCAGGATGATATTTCTGATGCATTCTCAGATCGCCAGGACTGCTTGCTACTTATTATCCTGATTCTGAACCCCATTAAGGCCCCAAACTGATGCATGACGATCCAATCGCATTACATGCAGAAGATTGAGTACCAAAGTTTTAAATATGTGTTGTTAATGCGCTTATGGATTCACTTGTGTTTATTTTTGAGATTTCTCTTTGCACTTTTATAAACACGTAAGTTGTTTGCTTGGATGATTGTTTTACAAACTGAAAGATTTTGAATATATGTTAACTTGTTAAATCATTCAGACAGTCTTGTCTGAAAAATATTTCCATATATGCTGCAAGAATCTTGCAAGGGTTCCGGTCTGTGACCGGTCACTGAAGAGTAATTTGGTAGATTATTTTTGATGATGTACAAGATTAGTTTTCGTTTTCAATAATGATAAACAAGTGTTTCTGACTCTGTTTACCAAAGTGTAATAAGGTGGATTATTCGAGATAATATGTCATATTATTTTTCTTCCCAACACCGATTGTCATCCATACATCTCAGGTTCCAGTCATCAGAGAATGATCGGGTAGATTATCATATTAATATCTTACCTTTCAACACAGATGGCCGACAACCTTTAGCTCCGGTTAACGGAGAGTAATCTGATGGATTATCATTATAATCTAATAGATTATTTCCGAAAGACACACAGAAAATTTACATCAGAAAATTAAAAAAATCAAAGAGGAAAATACGTAGAGCTTAATCAATAGGAAAGCGAGAACGTGCCTATTTTATTATAGGACATATACACCTCACTTTTGGAAGGTTTGAGATCGTCAGAGAGCACCACCCAATCTAGAGCAAACTAAGAAGTTAAAGTTTATGAAATTTCAATGAAATCTTTCATGGCTAAGAGTAAGACCTTATGAGGTGGTCTGCTAGAGAGCAAGCAACTCTCGTTATGATAGCATCCGCCTAGAACAAGCAAGTTGGCTCTTCCAGATAATTCATTTTAGGTCCCGTTTAGGGTAATGCCTCCATACGGTACTCTTCCATCTTAACTCCAAAACTCTCAAATTTACAACTCACTTTCTTTCTATTTCATTTTTAAAAAACTCATATTTTAAAAATTCATAACTTTCTTATTTTGTATCGAAATGAGCTGATTCTTGTATCAAAATGCTCACAAAGATAATGTGAACAAAACAATATTCATTTTGCATATATTTTTCTAAACACATTTTAAATTTATATATTATTTTCTATATCACAGTTTATTTTCAATTCATACTTTAATCAAATACATATTTTCATGTCAACCTCTAAAACTCTATCTTCAAAAGTCCCCCAAACGGGCCTTTTGTTTATTGCCAGCTCTATATCCAAATTCACGCCTCCTTTACATCCCAGTGAATGATTCTTAAATTTGATAAAGTGTTGGATCAGATTGGGAGAACATTAATTAACATTAGTAACTTAATTTGTACCTAAATTAGATTATGCGAACACTATTAGCTGGGAATGTAATCAGATTATATCACAACAGATTTGTATTTCCCACGACCTTCTATTTAATGAATGGTTAAAGTCAAGAATACTCACCATTCAGATTCTAGTTTCAAGAGTAGGGGCAAAGAGAGAAATCTATGGACTTCAGGAGAAGAGAAAGGATTGAAAATAATTTAAAAAATAAAAATGAAAAGATGAAACAGAATGTGCCGAAGTAAAATGCCAAAATCCAATTTCCACTTTTCATATTTGCTTATTGATGATGTGTATGGGTTGCTTTCCGTTGGATCGTATTTGAACGGCCTGGATGGCTGTAGATCAGTTAGCCTTTTTTAAGGCTGAAAATACATTTTGTTATAGTAAACGTTATGTTTCAATCAAGAAAACGCGTGTGTATTAAGTGATAGATCTACAATGAGAATTTTATTTATTTTGTTATAGCTTTAAAAAGGATCTGCGGTGAGAAGAGTTCTTGAGGCACTATTTAATTTTCCTTTTAATCTATAAATTTACTTAACTTCTGTTTGGATTACCGGTTTGAGTTAAAATTTTTAAATTAGAATTAATTTCAAAAACTAGTTATAATTTTTGTTAATTTTTTGAAAAAAGACAAAAATCCAGCGGGAAAAAAAAGTTTAATGGGATTGTAATCTGTAACCCAAACAAAGCATTAGTTTTTCTATTGTGTCTTAAAAATACTACTATTTGCAGCAAGAATTCTGCCAAACATTTTGCAGGGGAAGTGGAGGTGGTCATTAAAATGATAGCAGCATTACCAGTTGGGTTTTTCATTTTGAATATTGAGATATTGAGAAACAGAGGTGCGCCTTCAGTTACCCTCAGGCATGGATTTGGCTTCCTTCTAGCTCAAGTTGCTTTTCCAGGTAATTCATTTTTTGTTTTTGTTGCGACGCTCTATCTACATGCAGGCCTCTTGCATGTTCCATTGAATGATTCTTAAAGCTGCTTCTCAATTCTCCAACTCGGGAATTGTTGTGGCTTGGTTAGGGATAGAGTCACGTCTCTTTGCGTCTCCCCTTTCAAATGGTTAAGCCTCCGGACATATAGATTTTCAACTCGGAATGAAAATGGAAGGAACAATAAGCCTCCGGACGTCGATATATATTCATTGAATTATCAACTTAGGACTTGTAATAAGAAGGATTTCTGCTGCCATCTTTTAGGCCCTGTTTGGTGACTCAATTTGGACTCAATTTTTTTGAGTTCAAACTGGACTCAAACCTTTTGGAAATTGAGTTCATTGCCAACTCATAGTTGGACCGTTGTACACTAAACCAAACTCGGTTGCGCCCAACCCTCCCTCCTGTGCTGTCTCACAGTAATTGTCCACTGTGCACCCACCGCCATCAGCTTCCTCCCTTCTCGCTCATCTGTTGCTTCACAGTGGCTCGGCTGACTGTCCTCTCAACCCTCGCCCATTTGCTGCTTCACAGTTCTTTCGATTACTATGCACCTTCCATTATCGGGCAGAATCCCTGAGGCGAGCTCCGACACGGTCTCGCAGAGCTTCTTGGCGATGGACTTGGTCTCCTTGCGATGGATACAATCCAAAATGATCGATTTGAGAGAGGATTGGGTGTTAGGGTTGAGCCACGGCCATAGATAGGAGTCATCGCGGGTGAGCTGCTTCCTGAAGAGGATTGCGGACATGGCGCGACCCTCGGGGTGGGGGGAGAATTGGAGGAGGTGAGCGAGTTTTAGAGAGAGAGAGTCCGGATCGGTCTGCTTACAGAGGTTGAAGAGGAGCTCGGCCTGGGAACGCTGCTCGTTGGAGGAGGACATGAGGTTAGAGATCTTGCTGGGATGGTCACAATTCCAATGACACAAATTTTTATTCTGCACTTTTTAATATTTGTGAGGTAAATTAACTTATTTGTTAATGCAATATATTTGTGTGTGTTTATTATGCTTTTTTTTTTTTTTTTTTTTTTAATTTTAGTCGATCCCGATGTTCCCGCTTTTTCAGCATCAACATCACAGGATCAACAAAATCCCCTTGGCTCTTCTGATCCCATTGATGAACAATATGATGCTGATGCATGTATAATAATTTGAGTTCTTACATGAATCATGAGATTGTTTATTAACTTAAGACGTATTAAGAATTTAGTTCCGATGTTTATAATTAATAATATTTCTAACAGCTCAAGACTTTGAGAAAGCATTTTTTTTCTTCTTTATTTAGTCTTTTGTTTAGATGATTAATTTAGTCAATGCAGAGAGAAAAAAAATTAAAAATTACAAAATTATAATGATTGGATACGACCAAATAAACTTTGTGAAAATATTTATTTCCTTTATATTTCTTTCTTAACTACTTGTATGCGTGTGTTTCACACTCAGTGGATTTAATTTCATATATATTAATTTTTTAGTTTTTTTTATTTAAAAAGAATATATATATAAAATTTCTAAATGAAATGAGCAAATCAAAAGCATTTTTCAAAAAGTTAAGAACAATAGATGAAAAAAAAAAAGAGGGTAAAAAATTAAAATAAAACAAATAAAAACTTTTCAGCTCAAAAGATAAAGAGTACCAGTAAAGAATTATAACATTAAACAATAAAAAACATCAAATAATTTCATCCAGAAAAGGGGAAAAAAAAAAACAAAATTGAAAAAATCCCACAAAAAGACAAAATAGAAAGACCAAAATTTTGAGTAGTAAAACACTTGAGCTTATATTACAGTAATAGATTAGACCCTAATGATTAAAAATCTTTTATAATGGCATGCCGTTTCTCTCTTTATACATAAGAGAAAGGATAAAGAAAAAAGCCCCTCAATTCGTTTTATTCTTATTCTATATCATCGCCTGAATTGGTACACCGGATCGGTCGAACTTTCCCAAATGCCTGCCCTCGGCACTTCTTTCGGAGGCTGGATTTTCATGTCAATTCAGTCGTCTGATTTCATTTTGTCGTTTCCTGTTATGTTTTACTACATTAAAGAAATTATATATATATTCAATCTATATTTTTTCAACAATTATTATTGTTTTTTATTTGTGTCTTATTATTAGTAATCAATTTAAATAACGATATCAAAATTTTTATACTTTCAACTTCAAAAATAAATTACTTTCTTTATTTTTTGATACAATAACATTCAAAATTTTTATACAGTAATTTATGTCATGTTTTCATGTTTCGTATTAATCCATTATATTATCTCTACTTATTTCTTGCACAGCCGCTACCTCGAGTGCATATATATTATATAAGATTAATTACAAAAATTCTCCTCAAATCATGATATAATACTTTATCCTCTGAATTTTAAATCGTAACATCTCGACCCGAATTATATTCCCTCAACAAATTTCATCCTTTTGTTACATTTAGCTTCAGAAAACATACAAGTCACTGAAAATTTTTCAGTTGGTTTTAAGCAATCTCAGAGGGGATGTCGTCGAGGCAGTCAGGGTATCAGAAAAAACCAACTTTTTATGGTAACTTTTACAAACCAAGTCAGCTTGTTCTTGTTCTTCGACTATGTAAAATGGGGCTTCTATATGCTTCTCAACTGTATATAATGTTATTTTTTGAATTTAACCAAAAAAAAAAAAAAAACATAAAGAACAGATCTCTCTCTCTCTCTCTCTCTCTCTCTCTCTTTCTCTCTATATCTTCAATTTCTGAAAGTTTTAAAATTTTTGGTAATTAGAATTAATTTAGAATAGCTTCTCTAAGAGAAAAGGAGAATTTTAATTTTTTTTAAATGTCTTAAGATTTGTAATATCTCTTCGTTTAGTAGTAAAATTCTTGCAAATTAACGGCCCTCTATGTATGTCTCCGTAACACATTTTCAAGTACACACACATATATATTATATATTTCTTTGTATTTTCAATATTCACAACCTAAATTTATTATTTCATATTGAAATTGTTTTTAAATTGTAAGAATTAAAAAAAAAACGACGCAAGATCCATGATGTATTTTTTTTCGAACTGTTTTTTTTTTTTAGGACCAAATATATTTTAAAATTTTTCAATTTTTGATCACTCCAATTTTTTTTTTCCAACCAAGCGCACATACTCGATTCAAAATATCTTCGAAACTCCATCTTCAATTGTCCCCCAAATTGCCCCTAAATTTTAAATCCAAATTACATTTTAAGCAACATAAATTTATCATAATCTCCTTATTAATTTTATGTACCAAGAGCCAATTGCACCTCAATTTCCGTTAGATTACCTAATAGAAGGACCATTTTTATAACTCTCCATCTTTTACGTTTCAAAATTTCGGGGGTAAACTGCTACAAGGATCATAAATTGGTGAAAACTTCTGTAATTAGTCTTATTATTATATATTGAAATGGAACTGTTGGCCTTTGGATCAAAAGAGATAAAGTTATGTAAACGAAAAAAAAAAAGTGTAAATTACTTGTTCGGTCCCCAACTTTTTTAGAAAAGCTGCAATTTGATCCTAACCTTTTTTTTTCCTTGATTAAAAGCTCTCTAAACTTATAAAAATAGTGCAAAAACATCTTTTTTGTTGACAGTCTTTAAGCATCAAACTGTTTTTCATCATCTTGGCTTAGTTTTCAATACCAACTTATACGGTATATAAGTTATCATTTTTTATTGATAAATATTTAAAGCAATATTATCACATCAATTTATTATTTCTACTAATGTACTTATGATAAGTAAGTTAATGCTTAAAAAGTTAAGATTATAGTTGGTATTCCTAGTACTGATGAGAGCTTCTAGAGTTGAACTGCTTTTTTTTTTTTTTCCCTTCTTTTTTGGGGTAATTTTGAATTTCAGTAATCTTCTACAGTTTTAGCTTTAGGCACTCTCGTAGATGTGATATTAATCTTGTGCTATCAAAATTATTTTCTAATTCTAATAAAATTAAATAGTGTAAAAATTTAAAATGTGTATAAAAAAAATAGTAATATGGATCTTGTTTCATATTATGAAAGTTATGAACTTTTATAGTTTAAGTTTTCTGAAAATGAAGAGGGAAATTTGGAGATATGAAATTGAAATTGAAACTGAATTTTATTTTTTTAAAAGGATTAGAAAATTTTTTTTTTTCAAAAGTCCCACTTTAGTTGGAATGTTGGTTTGCAAAACGTCTCCCAATTTTCATCAACACGTGCCACTGCCACTGCCACTCATCCATCAAAAAGCCAAAAACTTACTAAACATGATGCAGTTTTTTTAAAGACACTAGGAATATAAAATCATATAATGACCGTAAATAAATTATATATCGGTCTATTAATTATATTATTTATCTGTAATTGCAGAGACGAGTCAAGTGGAGCTTGAGCTGAGCTGTGTACTGTTGGCCCATTCTTGGGCTTAGCCGCTGAGTCAACTCTTGCATTTTGTTAGTCACGACCCGGTCTGACGAGGCTCTTGATTAATAGGTATTATTTTCATACGTATTTAAATAGTCCAAATTGTATTGTGAAGTAATTGATTATTAACAGATTATTGTATTTTGTTAAAATAACAGATTGACTAATTATTAAGAGATTATTATATTTACATAGTCCAAATTGTTTTGTGAAGTAATTAATTATTAACAGATTATTATATTTTGTTCGATAACAGATTAATATAATAAATTTCTAATCCAAAATTGGTTTGATAGCACAACAATTCAATAAAAACTCCCAAATCTGAAACTTAAATGTGTTTTATTTAAATTTTTTTTTATAAATAAGAATCATAAAAATAAAGTCGTCTGTGAAATCAATTAATCAAACATCCTGATCAACTCTATTGGTATTTTACCATCTTCAAACCAGGCGCATGCTAGAGTGCTTATCAGCATGAAGCACCTTGAGATACAAGGTTTAAATAACTTCGTTTGGGCATCGACAACTTTTTTTTTTTTAAAAGATAATGAACTTTAAAAAGTAACATGTCTCATTTTGATTCTCGACATTTACTTTAGAGATCTAGCTACCTAGACATTTTTAATAAATTGTACTCTTGAGGAAAGCTAAAATGGTATGTAACAATCAAATTTTCGGGGAAAAAAAAATCTAAAACGAAAAAACAAAGATTAAGTAAATGAATGTCACGATAAAAAGTGAGATTACCCGTCGGTATTCCTCATATATACTGTGAAATTACTAGTTGTCATAAATATATATTAGTTCTAGATTTGTTTTTAAATTTGACACACACATTATTTTTTCTCCTTACATAATTAATCATAAAAATAAAAGAATATATAAATAATCATTTGAGATATCTAATGTCATCCCGTAGAAATTAAATTGATTTTCATCAAGTCAACTCATGACTTCTATCAAGAGAAAATGACACAAAATAAAATTCGGGTTAGTATATTCATTTTTTCTCATATAAATAAATAAATATATACATACATGTATTTCAATATATACGGTTAGAACCCTACAGAGAGAGATCACATTCATAAAACATGGAAGAGCTAAGCCAGGCCGCAATGGCCTACTACAGAAACAGCTCAAGAGAATTCCAAGACCTAGCCGCCAATTTCTACAGAGCCATGGACACCAACGGCGACGGACGGGTCAGCTTCGATGAGTTCACCTGGTTCCTCCGCCAGCATGGCTACAATTGGGTCAACACCAACATGTTTTCGCAACTCGACGCCAACAACGACGGCAGTCTGGACTTCTGGGAGGTCATGACCTTCTACTACATCATCAAGACCAGGGCGGTATGGTGCGACGGCTGCCGTATGCAGCTCCACGGCCTTCAC
This sequence comes from Ficus hispida, assembly GCA_025413025.1. NCBI lineage: Eukaryota > Viridiplantae > Streptophyta > Magnoliopsida > Rosales > Moraceae > Ficus > Ficus hispida. Next base: position 12,762,344 of record CM046368.1, on the reverse strand, counting down.
TTCACTTGCGTCGCGTGCTTCGATGGCGGCCACAACACCTACGATCTCTGCGCCAGGTGCTACGGCGGGCGAAATTTTATCCACCACCACAGGCTTTTCTTGGATAGCTATGTTTTGCTGCGGAGCAAGAGAGGGATTTCTCCCTGTATGAACGTGAATTTGGTATGTATTTCACAGGTTCAGACCGAATTTTTCAATTTGAATCAGACTCGATGTTTTTTTTTTTTTTTTTTTTTTTTTTTTTTTTTTTTAACCAAAGTTATTACGTACCCTGTAATTTTTTTTCAGGCAGTTAGTCAACCTCACACTGGTAATCACTCTACCGGCCGGGTAAGTTTTATATATCTTTCTCTCCTTCCTTGCATTGTTTCTGAACTAGAATTGGAATGACATGAATTTTCCTCAGAAAATTCAATTAACACTCTCAAAATGAGAATATGGATAGAGATCGAATTGTGATATTTTGATCCAATACCAAAAAAAGGAAGGATTAAAACAATATTATTAAAACTTTATACTCTTCATGAAGTGATTAATTTAAATGTTATAACTTTTTGTCCTATAAAATAGAAATGAATCCCTGCAGATCCGACACTAAGTTTATCTCGCTCTTTGATTTCGTCTGAATTTGGTTGAAAATAACAAAAAATGCAAATTTAGTTGTTTAGCAGGGCTACGGCTTAGGTATGTAAATTTTCACTTGTATAAAATATGGAGAATTTATTAAACAAGATTTTTTTTTTTTAAAATATGAAAGTATAAGAGGCCTAGAAAAGGAAAAACAATTAAAAGAAAACTTTATAAAAATTAAAAGATGACAGAAAGTAGGCAACCTAAGAGAAAGTATTAATTAGATGACTTTTTCTTTTACATCTCATTAGTCAATTTTTTTCCTTATTATTTTCACTATTTGAATATATTCTATATTTAAGTTTATAACAAATCGAAACATGTGAACACAAATTAGGACACACCCCAAAAAAATTGCCACCATCATATATATAGCGATTAAGATTCAAGATCTGCATCAAATTAAAAATGGTACCCTTGCTTTTGAGTAATCTAGCGCTTGGTTCAGGCTGAGAAAAAGATTAATATGGCTTGGAATTGAAAAGGTAAGTCCAATTGATGAGGGCATTACATCAATATAGGACGTATATACATACACACACATATACAATGTCCGTATAAGCATGTACAGAAACTTCCTCATAATTAACCGTTTTCATGTTTGATATTCTGCTTTTAATTAATAAATCGCCTTTTTTAATCAGCTATGTTAATTTTTCAGAACCGATGGTTTAGAGCAATGGAGTTGGCGGTTAATGTTGGGAATTTTCTTAATGTCGGAAATGTAGTTGGATGCAGCGTAATGTAACTTATTATTATTATTATTATTATTATTATTATTATTATATATACCTGCTTGCTAAACGAACACCTAAAGATTTTTAATTACGTTTTTTTTTTTTTTTTTTTAATTTAGGGATATGAGTATTTGAACTCTACAATTTTAAGACATGGATAGATGTAACTTGTTGGCAGTGAGGGTAAATGCCCCCCTGAAAAATATATTAAACCAATTATGTACATAAAGGTCATTTCGAGAATGAGCCTTTATTAGTTCCCCCACAACCCGCCAGTGCCCCCACTAGATAATCAGCACAAGGCCGTCTTGAGTGTTAGGTCTTCGGGCTTCTTTTAAGTTTTGTTGAGCCTTTGGGCTTTCTGTTTCAGACTTTTTTTTAACCTTTTTTTTTTTTTTTTTTTCAATTGTTATTTATAACAGTTGACTTTTTATTTGTTTTACAAGACACCACTTTAGTTTTATTTTTATTTTTAATTTTTCAGTTGAAGTCTCTGTCTTTTTTTTTTTTTTTTTTAAATTGTCTCTCTTTCTTCACTTTCACTTCCTTTCCCCTTTTTTTTTTTTTAATATATTCCTCATCAATTTCCATTACTATTTTTTTTTTCTTTTACTTCATCTTTTTTCCTGTGAATTTCTTTTCACAATACTTTTATGTCATATTATTCCAATAATTGACAATTAATGTGTTGAGTTTCTAAATTTATGTTTAATTCCGAAATATACACTACAACAAAAAAAGCCCTTTAACGACATTTAAAAAATGTCCTAAAATGGATTCCACGACATTTTTGAAAAGGTCGTTGAAAGGGGGTGCCGTGAAAAGTATGATGTTTTAACGACATTTCCTTCAATGTCGTAATCTATGACGTGAATTCTTTATCCTCGACATTAGAGTAATGTCATCTATTACTTTCCCGGTTGTATATTGTTACATATCACAACTGCTCGAAAATGTCGTGATTGGTGTGTATGATAGCAGTTTAGAAATGTCATGATTTGTACATATTATAACAATTAAACAATGTCATGATTAGAAATGTTTTACGACATTGAAAGCATGTTTTAATAGAAAAAACCATGACATTGGATAAGTGTCATGTATTCTTGAATTATTAAAAAAATGAATTTCAATAAAATATAATTTTATTATTGATTATTTATAATTATATAGATATAAATTTTTGAATACACGAATTATTAAAAAAAAAATCACCCCAAATAATTTTTTATTGTTGATTACTTATAATTATAAATATAAATTTTGATTCATAGAATTAATAAAAAAAAATTTATTACATAATACAAAAAACAAAAAACAAAACAAAACAAAACAAAACAAAACTTCCCGTGACAATAAATTTCTAAAAGCTATTGCAAATGCATTTGAATTGGGCCCTTCTCTTTCACCATTTCTAGCAAGCTTCTTTCTCAACTTGGTCTCTCCTCATAAGCCTTTTTCCTTCTGCACTAATGTTCTTCCACTACTAATATCTTGAGACACTTAACTGCACTCGCTTTGCCACTCAATTTTACTTTGGCATTCAAAATAACTCTAACAATGATATCCTTTAGTCCATCTTCAAAAAGCACAACTTCTCGTGTCTCTTTTGATCTTCTAATGCAGTTCTGCCTAGAAAGAGAGATAAGGTAAACGCTCTCAAATTCTCACAACTGTCATATCATATATATATATATATATATATATATATATATATCCAGTGAAGCTTTTTTGTTTCTTATTCAATGCAGATGCATATCAAAATCTGCGTACATGTTGAAGGAACAAAAATAAATAAATAAATAAATAAATGTTAGAAGCTAAAGTCAGACCTCACGACGATGGACAGTACCCCCATAACCTGTCGCTTGGCAAAATCTTCTGTAAAGGGACCCGACAGCATAGCTGCATCAAACCATTGCAAACACCAAGCCGTAAGATAAAGAAGCATCTTTGTTTAACTCCGCCTTAGGATTCTTCTTTTTGATCTGCATTAAAAACCATATTGAATTTAAGAAACAAACATTGAAACTCATATCTATGTATATTTATTGAGAGCAGCATATGCATTTTAAATTGTAAAAAACTGAAATATAATGATGGCATAGTTCCTTCCATGTTGCGGCTTCGCAATTTTACTGCGGATGGACATGAGCAAAGATGTGGGAAACTCCATTAGACATCGCGACTTTGTTGTTGGTGAAATCTGAAAAGGTTAGATGATATGTGATAAGAGAGAAAGCAAAAACCAAAGGGTGAGATACGATCGACAGAAGATAGGAGCTTCTCGGCCTTGACAATGATTTCCGTTGCCTGAAAGTCTGATGATCGGACGTGGTGATCGGCAACCACCAGCGACGGTCTGAGTTGAGCGAGTTACTGAGTGGATTCGGCCATTGATTGTGTAAGTTTAGGAAGGTGAAAAAGCAAAAACCAATAGATGTGGACAGAGGGGAGTTAACAAATATTAAAAAAAAAAAAAGTGTTATAAAACCTTTTTGATTAAAGCATAATGGAGGCTCTGTTTCTGTGTCACTACAGGGAAAAAATGAGGGTGTTCGATTCCGATCTAGAATATGATTGTTGACGAAGCTCTGTTTTGGAATTGCAAAACCATTACAACAAAATCGAAACTTGAAAGCAAACAAATTTGACACGAGAAATAAATTACCTATGAGCAGCAAGTTGTGGTGAGATTCTTGCGTGAAGCAGAGAGGAGATAAGGAAGAGAAACAAGAAATTATGTGTCATTGGCAGTGAGAGGCATAAACGTGTATGCAGTTAATATTTAATCAGAAGTAATGTAAAGTTGAAAATGAAAATAAAGCGCTAAGAACCTTTTTTTCAAAACGCATTTAAGCGCCAACTCCAAATTTTTCGTTTGCCTCCATTTAAGCGCCAATCCATAACTGCAAATATTATGGTTTTTGTTTTTTTTTTCTTTTATTTATTTTATTTTATTTTATTTTTAAGAATAGCAGCATAACTCGTTTAAATTAAAAATAAATATTTAATTATCTGAAAACAACCATTGTGTGGTGTAGTGTTGTGTAGGCAGTTACCAAAACTTTTTTTAAGGAGATTTTTTACGAAGTTATTTTTGTTTTTTAAAATTTGTTTTTTATAAGGAGTAATTCAAAAAAGAAATATATATTATTTATAGTATATATTAATCTTAATATTAATATTATTTGATAGTTTCACCAAAATTTTTTTTTTTTATTTGATAGTAAATACATATGTGTTGCCACTCATCCGCGTATATTTGATGTACTTTTTTTTTTTATTCACTTTTTAAAGGTTAGTTTAAAATTAAAAAGCACAGGTCAGATTGTAATATAAAATAAATAAATAAAAGAGTCCGAATTAAAAAAAAATTGTTTAAAAAATCAAAAAGAGTCCGATTTTTTTGTTAAATCTTTACTTTAATTAAAATAATTTGATATGTTTGAAATAGAAAAGTACGTGATCTTAGGTTCCTTTCCGAATTTCAAATATTTTTTGTTTTATCTAAAGTTGAAATCAAAATTTAAAGTGGTATGAAGATGCCAATAACAAATATATATAGCTACATTTTTATTATTTTTATTTTTATTTTTTAAAAAGTGTAATCAATTCGGCATTGATAAATAGTTAATCTATACGAAATTTTATTTATTTCACGATATCAACAACCTCGAGAAGAACATGAATATTCACTAGTTAAAAGAGCTAAACAAAACTGTTACAGATTGTTTACAAAATAAGCTTTTTTTTCAACTATTTGATTATTGGATAAATATACACATTAAAACCATCGAAATCAATCAAACATGAGTGACCATATTGATTGACATTGTCATATATTGGTTCAATCTATAAAGATTTTTCTTAATTTGTTTAGACCAAAAGGTCAATCTCGATTTGTAACAATAAATAGTAATAGATTGAGATGTTAACCAAATTTAGTAGATGGTACTGGTTTAACTAATACTTATTATAAATAAGTTTATGATAACTGGTTCTCAATTACTTGGTTACAAATCATCATAAGCAATATATATATATATAATACAATAAAAAAACATAAGTTACCTTTGTTGAATTGCCTGGTAATGAGATGAATATGAACTTAAAAAATAATCAAAATTGACTAAACAAGAATTTCTATATTTGACTTACATTCTCATACATCAATTCAATTTGCAATCCTTACAATTTATAGTCTCCCCGAGCATATAACATCTAAGTTGTTCAAATTAGTCTATCATATTATTTTTCTTATTATATTTTAATGGTAAATCCTAAGCTCCAACCGCGGGTTTACCAAATGTGTTTTTTAAAAAGTTCACTTTTTCACTTTTCGTATACTATTCTATGAAAGTTAAAAAAAAAAAAACATTTAGTCACCCATTGCGCACAACTATGTATCAACATTTAGACCATTTCATTTGAATGGTCTATTCGAATATATGTTTAATTGGTACTATTGGAAACGGAGCATCCAACTGTTATTTGGATTTTTGTTCTTAAATGACAAAAATTCCTCCTCCAATATTATTTACCTCTACTCTTAGTGTATTGTTTATGTCTTTTTAGATTGCTACTTCCAATTACAAATTTATTTTCAGAAGTTGATGAATGTTTATAACTTTTCAAAATTTAGTTTTAATATCTATATACATTTGTAACTTTAGTTTTGTATTCATGATATATTTGTCATTACCTATGCATAATAAAGATGGAGAGAGTTTGTTGTCTTCCGATGAATGAAGAGATGTGTAATGAATGGCGAAACTACTTTTAAAAGTTTTGGTAATAAAAGGTATCATGTAACGATTTGAAAATATGAAAAGGCTTACTTAATAAATACTTTCAAAAGGGTTAATATTTTTTTATTACTAAAACTTATTATAGGTGGTTTACTTGATTTTTCAAATCATTCTTAATGAATAATTTTATCTTTATTTGTACTCCCACTGAATTGAAATCTTGGATCCGTCACTGTCTTTATATAGAGTTAGGTATGATATTATTGTCAGATTATGCCATGCAACTACTACATTTCTTTGATTTTCCATTAATTATGCTGCATAATTTTTTTACTTATATAAGAGAAGACAATAGACATCAGAAATCACACTAAAAGAATTATATGTGATTTAATCCCTTCAAAAAAAAATGTCAAAGGGTGTCAAATTCTTCACACATTCTGCATTCTCTAACCGTAGTGGTGGAGACAAAAATATATTCTAGTAGGGGAATATATCAAAAAAATTTTGTAAGATATAATAAATTTTAGTCGGGACTATGTGAAAATTTTTAAATTTTGTCGGTTTATGTGAGAATTTTTAGTTTTAGTGAGGGCAAAGAGATAAAATTATTAACGTAGAATTAATTTTAGTAAGGATTCTACGAGAATTTTTTATTTTAGTGGGGGCAAAGTAGAAACTATATGAGAACTATATATTTTAGTGTGGACAAAATTGTATAAATTATAAAATTTTTGGTTTAAAATTAAAACAACAAAAAAATTCAATGGAGTTGCCCTTCCCTCCTCCCCTGTCTAACCGGGACAGGGTGGTGGAAACTGGATAGGAGCTAATGGCAACCCGTCTTGTCCCATGATCCCTTTATTTATATATTTATTTTAAGGAATTTTATTTGATTATGCTGATTTTTTTTTAATAAAAATCATTCTTTATGCTTTTTTTTTTTTTTTTGCATAACGTTAAAAGGAACATTTTTCTTCTTGGACATGTACAATTAATAACTAATTGTTTAATCTACATATTACGTGCATGACCCGAGCCTAACTAAATTCCTCACATGTTAATATATGACTCCGCGTAAGTATTTTTGCCGACTAATTTTTCCCCAATTGGTTTCCGTAAACCAAGCTTCTGCATGAATAGAATAACATATATATGTACAACGTCAATAAATAACATTTCTTTATTTTTATTTTCTCGAAGTAAGCAACGAACATTGTTTTCAGTGGGGAACACTTGCCCACTAAATTCCTATTCTGTGAACAAATTTTTCAAAAATATTAATTGTAACAAGAAAAATTATTATACCCACTCAGTTATTGAAATATATTTTGATACCTAAATTTCACTAGAAAATTAGAAAATTTATAAATAGCGCTTCCACTAAACATTAGAATGTATATAATTACGTCTTCATTTAATTAAATACATTATATACGTATGTACATGGATGCTAGAGTAATTCAAATTAGTACAAGGTAATTATATGCAAATTTGTACAAAAGTTTTGATGAAATTAAGAGAAGACTTTGCAAATTACGATTGTTTAATCCCTTTTGTATGTAATTAGTATATGACAATGAGTTGGGAAGTGCTTTGACGTTTGGATTAATTATTTTATTTATATATATATGGTTACTTATTTTAAGTTAATTGACTAAGTCGTGTGAGAATATTGTTAATTTACATCTACGAACATTTCTAATATTCGTACAAATAAATATTGAATTTTTCCGCGTCCCAATCTGCACGACAAAGCCAAAAACGATTAACATCATAAGTCACTGAACTTTGCCGATATTAGCACATTCTATTACGTTAGGTGATATCTATAAATTAACTCGTCTTATATCAAATCTTCACTAAGTATTATATTAACAAAAAAAAAAAGCATGAAATAAGAAATTCATAATCCATATCCATAAGGTTAACCAAAAAAAAAAAAAAAATAGCATAAGAAACAATTCTACACAGAAGATAAAACCAAAACAACCAGAATTTTAAAAAAAAAATATGATCTCTTAATTTAAAAAAAAAAATCTAAGAGAGGCCTAGTTAAAACCATATACTAATAAAACACACAAGAAAAACTGACAAAGAAAAAAAAAACTGAATGGTCTAAACCCGTCTTATCTATGCAATTTGAAACTCTTCTCACTCCGAGCACATAGAGTAAGAAGTAGAAAATAATAGGGTATCATTTCACTTGTATTCAAATAATGAGATATAAAAATAATAGTGAGATACAATTTTTATATTTTGTTAAAATATGATGTTATTCCAAATGACAAATAAGAGGGTAAATGTTGGCACCTACTAAATGGCTTGTCTTGTATCAAACCCAACTGATCACTACTTTAATTTATTGAAAAAGAAAAAGAAAGGAGAAAGACAAACAAAGAATAATCCTTCCAATAAAGCAAAGAACTAATAACCGAAAAAAAAAAAAAAAAAAAAAAGAAAGCTCAATCAAAACATTCTGAGAGAATTGTCCTTAAAACCCTAATATTCGTATTAAAATTTTGTTAAATAAGAAGAACCAGCTTTTTGTCAAAGAAAACTTTTCCTGGGAATCTTCCCTAACAAAGACAAATATTGACTTTCGCTTTCTCCCACAACCAAAGTCAATTAAATTAAAGGACCCCGTCATCCTGACTGGTACTCATGGACCAGCTGCTAGTTGGCAGGAAGACATTTATGTATTTGACTACTTCTTCTCCTCAAATATATATTCATATATATATATATATATGTATTTTTTTTTTGAGGAAAACAAATATTAATTTTTTTCCTTTATTAATTAGAAAATGGAAAATAGTGTTATTACATATGTTTATTAACTTCAGACTTTTTCTTTTTTCTTTAAAAAAAGATGGAAACAAAAAACGATCTAGGTTAATATATCATCTTTTAATGTGATTAAAAGAACTTTTTAGATATTCACATAAATTTCATTAAAAACTACATATCTATTGACAAGGAACGTGTGATCATCACAATCTCACCAAATATATGAACATTAAAAATACACAATCTAAATCAAAGTATTAGATATGATAGATACTGGCCTCTCATAAGCCCAGTTATGATAAATATAATCTACTACTAATATATATTGATATATTCATACATATGTATATATATATAACTATAGATCAAGTCTCATATCGATATCAGACACAAAAATTAAAGAAAATAGTAGAATTAGACAAAGCAATGGAGGATCTACGAACGGCGGCGGTGGCTTACTACAACAACAGTTCTCCAGAGATTGAGGAGATGGCTTGGAATTTCTTCCAATCAATAGACATGGATCGGAACGGCCGAATCAGCATGGCGGAGTTTTCGCAGTTCCTTCAGGGGAACGGCTACGACTGGGTCAACCGCAAATGATTCTGCCACCTCGATGCCAACCATGACGCTGGTCTTGACTTCTGGGAAGTCCTGACCTTCGATTGCTATTCCAACCGCATTTTCCACACCACCAACATGGTCTCTTCTTGGATAGCTACGTTCTGCTCAGGAGCAAGTTGGGTTTTCCGGGAGAGGATGTGAACTTAGTACGTTTATGCTAACATACTAATAATATTCTGACCATTTTGTTACCTAAAATAATTTCATCTTTTGTTTTATTCCAGAATTATACGTCCAAATCTCATTTTAGTCACTAGAACCTCTTTTTCAATTATTAATTGACATCTAATAGTTATTTTTCTTTGAAAACTACTAAAAATTGGATTGTAACTAACACAAGAAGATCAAGTACATTCTAATCAAGATTAATTTTATTGTTATACTGTTAAAGGAACAGAGTTAATTTTGTCATTTCATTTCATTTTATAGATTTCAATTTTGTAAGTTGTATCCATTGTTACCGACATATGTTGAAGAAAAGAATTAAAATGGAACAAATTAATAATAAGTCAACTACTGATTTGAAGACTTTTTAAAATGTAGGAACTAAATGATATCACATTTATAATTCAGGGATTAAAAAAAAAATAATCCTAACGATTGTAAATTAAAGGGCTTTCTTTTGAATCCAATTTTAGACCCTTTCTTTTTCTTTTTTTCTTTTTTTTTTTTTTTTTACGACGACTACGTGGTTAACACTTGAGATGGAAAATTTAATATGCATTGCAGAGAAAATATTAAATCTGTTGCAACGAGTAATGTATATAAACTATACGATTTTCTACTAAATTCTGATTAATTGCGTTTTCTTCATTTTCTTTATTTGTTTTAATAATATTGAGTTAGGAATTGGATAAAAATCAAATTTTTAGTGGGTTCCAAACTTAATTGGTCTGTGACAATAATTTGCTAATCAATTATTGTCTCTCTTATTTTATTTTTCTATTTCAAGAAAAAAGACATGGCATAACTAGCATTGAATTCTTAGAACACGTTGACACCCTCTAAAAAATTCATTAGACACTAAGTCCTTACTTGACAGACTACCTTAAAAATGAAAATTTTTCATTTTAAAATAATCAGAATCTAAAATGATAATGTTTGGAATAAAGAAAAATAAGTGTAGTATAAATTTTGAATGAAAGAAAGAGTGATTTTGAATTTAAAATGAGATGATTTTTTTAAAAGTAAATAAAAAATAAAAATTTTGTTATAATATATATATATATATATATAATGAAATTTTATTGACATATAAACTTATAATTTGTTGCAGGCAATCTCAACCCCAAAATCGAGTTAATGCCAATCCGAGGGTAAGTTTTTTTCTCTCTCCTCTATCCTTAAATTAGTTATATGTAAGCAAAGAATATATCATGATATTCAATACCATAATTAATAAATAGTGAAACAGATTTACGGATCCCAAAACATTTTTCGGCTGAAATGTATAATAGAACGATTGAGAGAAACAAATTTATTTGTCATTAATCTGTCTGCTATATCTGTTAGAATAATGCATAACTAACTGCATTTTAAAAGAATATTCATTGGCAAATGTATAAATAATATGTAGATATGCTACATTTATATGCAGCTAGATTCTATGATATTAACTTACTTTGTTTAAAAGTATAGTCGAGGCCCGTTTACTTGCCTCCAAAAGGATATGTTTGCCAATTAAATTTGTTGATTGTTGATGACTTAAACACCAAATTTTTAATTTTGATAAACTGTTGATGATTTAAACACCAAATTTTTAATTTTGATAATTTATCTTCAGAATTTTTTTAATTATCTCAATATGTTTTATTTCATTAACTTTCTATTAAATTAAAGATTCGAAGTTAAAATATCTGCGTAATGATTTGAATTGAATTTGGAAATTTTTTATTGAATATGAGACTTTTTTTTTTCTTTTTTTAACCTCAAATGAGGACACATGGGCTTTCCACTCTCAATCTAATGGAAAGTTAAGTAAAATTGAGTACTTTGTGATTTTAAATTCGATAGATAAATTGTCAAAATTAGAAGTTTAGATAATAAATTATTAAGAATCGATAAACTTGAAAGACAACAGTATCAAGAATCCTATTTGTAGTTGTGTATATGTGCATATATATAGCGCTTGGTGTAAACTTTTTGGCCCTAGTATTGGTTTTGTTTTCTTGAATGTAAACTATATAATCCAGCGGTTTGAATATTTTCTTCTCTTTTTTTCCCCCAGAACTATTCGCTTACGGCAATGGATGCGGCCCTTAGTGTTGCGAATATTGCAACAACTCTCGCCGCTCGATGTAGCATTATGTGATCATATATATAACACTGTAGACCCACTATAATATTTGGTTTCTCATCTAATCTTGTTCATCTTTTTTTTTTTTCCCTTCCCTCTTTTGCCTCATGACTACTTGTACTATTGCATGAAGCAAGCACTAGCAGAATTATACATATATATATATATACACATATATATATATATATAATTTTTAAAAAAAGGTCTTACAATCCCAAAGTATAAGAGGCCTAGACAAGGAAAAACAATCAAAAGCAAAGTCAATAAAATTAAAAGATGATAGAAAGTAAACAACCCAATAGAAAGTACTAATATTTGCTAATTTAATACCCTTCTTACTACGAATCCTAAGTTGATAATTAGATAAAATTTTCTTTTATTGGTCAATTATTTTCCTTATTTTCACTAAATTGAATATAATTTATATTTAAGTTTATAATAAATCAAAACATGTGAACACAAATTAGGACACACCCCAACAAAATTGCGACCATCCTCTCTCTATACAATCTTAATCACTATAAATATATATATATATATGTATAGATATATATATATATTTATAGTGATTAAGATTGAAGATCTGCATCAAATTAAAAATGGTCCCCTTGCCTTTTGAGTAATCTCGCCTTTAGTTCATGCTGAGAAAGAGATTAATATGGCTCGGAATTGAAAAGGTAAGTCCATTTGATGAGGGCATTACATAAATATAGCACGCACACACACACATACATTTTATGTCCATATAAGCATGCACAGAAACTTTCTCATGATTAATTATTTTCATATATTGAGGATATCTACTGACATTCCTCTGTCTACTTTCCTCATCCATTTTTTAAATTGTTTACTATTTAAAATTTAAATATTCATTATTATTTGTTATACCCTTATTATTATTCTAAAAAAATCCCTACAATTTAATTCTACTCTTTATCCTTTTTTTAAACAAGCCTTTTTTCTTTATCATTTATTGTTTTTCTTCTTCTTCTTTTTCTTCTCTCTCTCTCCCTTTTTAAAATCCAATGATTATTATATTTTAGATATCCAGATTTTAATATTTTGTTTTAGAACAAAAATTAAAATCTTGATTTTTGTTCTGAAGGTTGGAAAAAATCTTGATTCATCTTCAGGCGATAAATTTAAAAGTAAAAACTTTATTTGTTTTATCTTAAAAATTCAGCAGATTCATAACAAATAAATCATCTTGCTTTGATACATGGAATAACAAATTGAATCATCAAAGAATATATAATATATCTTGTACTTTTCTATTTTCCCGTACATTAACTATTTTTTGTAACAATTACTTACAATCCATATATTTTACAATGACTTTATTATTATACAAAAAATCTTCAACTTTATATACATATGTGTGTGTATATATATCTTCGACGTTAAAAAAAAAACACAAACTACAACTTTCTTAAAAAAATACACAAACAACAAATTTCTTAGTTTGATTAAATCTTATTTTTAAAAGAGAATTATTGAATTAAAAAAAAGGGTCAAAAAATAAGAAAAATAATAAATGATTAAAAAGGATTGTTTAAAAAAGGGGGTTATTATTTACTTTTCTTTTGGGGGGGGGTTGGGGGTTATTTGTTGGTTGCTGGTTGCAAAAAGGATTGAAAATAGAATTTATACTGGGGATTATTATGGAATTATAAGAGGAGTGTAATAAGTAATGTTGGATATTTAAATTTTAATTGATAGATAATTTAAAAAGAGGGTGGGGAAAATAGATTAAGGGGTGTGAATAGACACCCCTTTCATATTCGATATTCTGGTTTTAAATTCGCCACTTCTAAACAGCTATGTTAATTTTTCAGAACCGATGGTTTAGAGCAATGGAGTTGGAGGTTAATGTTGGAAGTGCAGTTGGATGCAGCATACTGTAATAATTTATATAATGATATATGTTTCCTAAACGAAAATACCTAGAGGCTGTTTAATTACATTTCTTTGAGTTTCCATTAATAATGCAGCATAATCTTATATATATAGAAGAATTTTTAATAGTTACTCTAATAATATTTATTTATTTATGGTTATCATTTTTTTAATTTCATGATATTGATCGGATGGTTATAACAAATTAAGTAGTCGACTAAAAAAATTTAACGACAATTAATGAACATAAAACTTAGATAACCCATTAAATGTGGTTTGGATGGGCAACTTGTTAGCAACTTGTTAACATGGCTCTTTAAAAAAAATTATAAAATTATAAAATTATAAAATTAAAGAAATTCGTTCTTAAAGAGAACTACATTAGCACCCCTTGTGTTCTATCAAAATTACAGACACACCCTATTGATCAAAACTAATAACATCAACGTTCCTTATTTTTAACTCGGTTCTTTGCTGAGCACCACCTTCCGATCATCTTCAAGGTCGGCGGTGTCCCAGTCGTTGCCACCTTGACTCTACCCAGAGCAAAATTTTCTCTCTCCTGTGGGTGTAAAAGTTCGTGGCTAACCTTCTATAGATCGAGTTCCTTGATTTCAAATGTTTCTCAATTAATTTGTTTCATTTTTCTATTGGATTGGAAAATTCTTTCTAGATATATACACAATATACCTATGTATGAATGCAAATCTCGTGCGGCACTTGAGGTGGTGGTCCGAGATTGTGTCGTTCCATGAAATATTGAAATTACTTTTTTTTTTCCCTTCTATTTCTAGGAACCAGATATTGATATAGAAGCCCACTAGTTTGGGCCATTTTTCCTAAATCTGGACAAACGGTAAAAAAAAAAAATGATGAATTATGATGCTTTCATAGAGTTGATTTTTTTTTCTTTTGCTGGGAAAGTCATGGAGTTGATTTGTAATGGATGTTCATTCCCCCATTTTAAGAAAAAAAAAAATAAAAGATTTGGTTAATTTGATCAAATTAGGAATAATTACATTCCTTTCCATTGTATTTGTAAAATTTTAACCAAACATATAAAGAGATGAAATTTTTTTCATTAATTCTATAAATTCAAAATATATATTATTGTAGTTTTTTTGAATTTTTTAAAAAATAAACTACAAGATGTATTTATATAATTAATTATTTTTGCAAAAAAATCTAATTAATTATATTTATAAAAGGTTTGCAAGTTGCTTAATCTATAATAGCAAGCTACATAAAATGCTACATCATCAAATGTGATCGAGAAAAGAAATCCCTTACATATATGATTAAAATTATCTTAAACTACCATTACCTTACTCTCAACTCCTTTAAAAACAGTCATATTTACAAAATTCCATCATTGAACATTTCAAATCCTCCCCTATGACCGGTTTCCATAAGCACTCCTTAAAAAAAAAAAAATGGAAAAAGGAAAAAAATTGAGAACCTTTTGACACTGTCCAACCCATTCCTAGAGCTACAATGAAGTCGGAGGGATGGGACCATGGCGGCCCCCTAGCTCTTTTTTTTTTTTTTTTTTTTCCTTTTAATTTTAATATAGTGGGGTTTTTTTTTAATTTAAATTTTTAATGTAGCGTGTATGTATATAAATTAGTCGTGGTCCACCTTTAAATTAATATTTCATTATATTTTATTAGACAAACAATTTTAATTTTAATAAACAGAAAGTGTTATATATATATAATTAGTATAATGTTGATTAAAAAAAATTAACCACTCTATCAATAAATTCTTACTCCATCACTACCTAACTGTAAGCAAGCAAAACCTAACACATATTTGAGGCAAAACCAAGTCAATTAACCCTAGCTACTCTTTAGTTGTCCCACCACCCAAACACCCCCACCCAACCACCCCCCCCCCCCCCCCCCCCCCCCCCCCCCCCCCACCAGAAGTAATGGACTAGTTGGTTGAAAGACATGTTAGACTACTTCTATTCCCTCAAATATATCTTTTTTTTTTTGTCCACCATTAGTTAGTAAATATAAAATAGCAGTTACATACTTCAGATTTCTTTTTTCTTTTTTACTTAAAAAAAATCCCAAGAAAATCAAAATGGACGACAACGTATCCTTTTTAGCATGATCAAATTAAAGAGCTATTATAAGGTTGATAAGAATTTAATTAAAGATTGTATTATATAGTCCTAGCATGTCATCAGAATCTCACTGAATATTTTACAATAAAAATACACACTTTGTATTGAGTATTAAATTTAAAGAAATAAATGTTCATATTTAAAATCTTAAAAAAACAAAAAATCACCTAACACTCAAACTTTTAACCATAAACCTATCTCGATAATTTATAAATTATTAATTCTCTCAACTCGGTGGTATTCACTTCAGACTACAAGTTACCATGGGATATCAACTACAAAAGCTTTATGTGTGTATATATATATGAGCTGAAAGCATGTGCCATGCACAATCACCGATCTACATGGTGCTTGAGGGGGCACATGCCCCCATTCATGAGGAAATAAAAAAAAATTGATATACCAATTTTAAGTGAATATCCTTTTGTACTCCTACTTATTTGGTCTCTTAGTATTTTTTTTGTTGTGCTTTTTGTAAATTACGTTGCGTTGCCTTATGAACTTTTTATCCAAAGCTAATTAATTGAAATTTTTTATTTTACTTTTTCAAAAAACATCAAATCATCAATATCTTCATATTCCTTTCTATTTTGTCCTTTGCCTCTCTCCCGTATTTTCTTTTCATTTCTTTTTTTTTTTTTTTTAATTTTTTTGTCCTTTTTCTCTTCTTGCTCGCTGCTCCCTTGTCCCTTCTCTCCAAGATTTGTAAGGTCTTTTCCATTTTTTAAGTAAAATTTTGCTTATTCAAAAAGAAAAATTGTGCCCTTGTTTGGAGCAACAGTTTGGAATAGAAAAAAATATCAATATCTAAATCCAAATTTTCATATTTAATTTGAAAATAAACATAACATATATTTTTCTATCTTCCAAATACCAATCTAGTTTAGATTCTCATCAGCTCGAATTAGATTTTTCCAGTTCGAATCCATACTACAAACAACAGGTATACTATACAAAGCGTCAAACATTTTTATCATCAACAACTCTAATTTTGATCCTTCATGTGTTGGCGTGCGTTCAAGCAATGACGAAGGGAGCCAGGGCGTAGTCGTAGACATCTCTCAACTTTTGTTTCTCTAAAAAATACTGTATAATTTTGATTAATTTTTCGTTAAAGTCCCTCATGAGAAAGAAAACATTTATTAGAATAATAATGTCTAATTACTTAATACATAGTTATTAGTCCTATTGATAAAATGTTCTGACTTCATCGTTGCGCATAGAGACACCCGCGCACACCGCGCCAAGTCAAATACGTTTGCAGACATTGAGTACCGTTGATTTATGAGTCTTCTTGCTTTGTTTTTTCTTGCTTACAACAAAGGAAAAATGTAACAAAAACTACAAACGTCACTCTCACTTACAGCAAAAAGTAGGAAGGCAATGTCAAAAATTTAAGGCCAGGTAGACCAAAGTGCCAAAAGCAAGATAAAGAAGAATTTAACGTTATCTGCCGCCAAAGAATTGGAAGCATAAAATACAGTTGTTATAGAAAATTACTAGTCTTCTCTCCCAAGTTGGTGAAATTGACGCTTTTTGAAAATAGAAACGATGATCATGTGCATATCCCAATTGATTCCTTACTAACGCGGTTTCCAACTCAAGCTTGAAAATATTGACATGTTCAAGATACTTCGATACAAAGAAAATAGATAATAGATTGCTCTAAATTACCTTCTTATAATACCAGTTATCTTCTCTCGTTATTTATTCAAAAGATTAAATTTATTACGTACGCAATTTCATTGGAAGATCACGAAAAGCATATGAAGCCATTTATTCTTTTCGATTCGATTGTTCATCAAGATATGTACAGGAGGAAATCCCATTTGCCAAGAAAATATATAATCCCGGAGATTGGCAAAAATGAGATGGGACGCTTGAATTTGAATAATTTCTAAGCATATAATTTACATTAACGTGGCCAAATAAGGCATCAATGTTGTAATGGCAAATGTCGACGTTTCATGTGGCCACATGTAATTAGTCTTCTTTGTTCCTGAATTATCAAGAGCCTGTTTGGCATAATTTTTACTTTATTTTTAGTCGATAAAAGAAAAGAAATAAAAAATTATGGCTTCTCAATGAAGAGTTGGAACTAAAAATCTTTTGAGGTTAAAATAATTTTAAAATTTTCTAATAAGTAATAAAATATTAAAATAAAGTTATAATGTTTAACTTAAACTTTGTTATAAGTTTTAAAGTATACTAATAAGTGCTTTTACAGGAAGTTATATTTTTAGATTTGACAGAAAGCATTTCCAGAAAATGAAAATTCTTATGATATATTATTCAAATACTTGCAGAAGCTTCTTTTAGATATAGAAAATCAAAAGCAATTTCTAGAAAGCTGGATTAAAACTGAGTTATTATTATTAAATATATATGTTAGAAATTTTTTTTCAAAAGTCCCACTTTAGTTGGATTGCCAAACGTCTCCTAATTTTCATCAACTTGTAGACGTGCCACTGCCACTGCCACTCATCCATTAAAAAGCCAAACACTTATTAATGTCATCCCGTAGAAATTAAATTGGTTTTCATTAAGTCAACTCATGACTTCTATCAAGAGAAAATGCCACAAAATAAAATTAGGGTTAATATATTCATTTTTCTCATATAAATAAATAAATATATACTTATATGTATTTCAATATATACGGATCAGAACCCCACAGAGAGAGATCACATTCATAAAACATGGAAGAGCTACGCCTGGCTGCAATGGCCTACTACAGAAACAGCTCAAGAGAATTCCAAGACCTAGCCGCCAATTTCTACAGAGCCATGGACACCAACGGCGACGGACGGGTCAGCTTCGATGAGTTCACCTGGTTCCTCCGCCAGCATGGCTACAATTGGGTCAACACCAACATGTTTAGGCAACTCGACGCCAACAACGACGGCAGTCTGAACTTCTGGGAGGTCATGACCTTCTACTACATCATCAAGACCAGGGCGGTTTGGTGCCATGGCTGCCGTATGCAGCTCCACGGCCTTCACTTCACTTGCGTCGCGTGCTTCGATGGCGGCCACAACACCTACGATCTCTGCGCCAGGTGCTACGGCGGGCGAAATTTTATCCACCACCACAGGCTTTTCTTGGATAGCTATGTTTTGCTGCGGAGCAAGAGAGGGATTTCTCCCTGTATGAACGTGAATTTGGTATGTATTTCACAGGTTCAGACCGAATTTTTCACTTTGAATCAGAATTGACGTTCAATTTTTTATTTTTTTTTAACAAAGTTATTACGTACCATGTAATTTTTTTCAGGCAGTTATTCAACCTCACACTGGTAATCACTCTACCCGCCGGGTAAGTTTTATATATCTTTCTCTCCTTCCTTGCATTGTTTCTGAACTAGAATTGGAATGATATGAATTTTCCTCAAAAAATTCTATTAACACTCTCAAAATGAGAATATGGATAGAGATCGAATTGTGATATTTTGATCCAATACCAAAAAAAAAAAAAAGGATTAAAACAATATTATTAAAACTTTATCCTCTTCATGAAGTGATTAATTTAAATTTTATAAATTTTGTCCTATAAAATAGAAATGAATCCCTGCAGATCCGACACTAAGTTTATCTCGCTCTTTGATTTCGTCTGAATTTGGTTGAAAATAACAAAAAATGCAAATTTAGTTGTTTAGCAGGGCTACGGCTTAGGTATGTAAATTTTCACTTGTATAAAATATGGAGAATTTATTAAACAAGATTTTTTTTTAAAGGTCTTACAATCTGAAAGTATAAGAGGCCTAGAAAAGGAAAAACAATTAAAAGAAAACTTTATAAAAATTAAAAGATGACATAAAATAGGCAACCTAAGAGAAAGTATTAATTAGATGACCTTTTCTTTTACATCTCATTAGTTAATTTTTTCCTTATTTTCACTTATTTGAATATATTCTATATTTAAGTTTTTAATAAATCGAAACATGTGAACACAAATTAGGACACACCCCAAAAAAATTGCCACATCATGTATATATGTATATATATATATTTATCGAGTAAGATTCAAGATCTGCATCAAATTAAAAATGGTCCCCTTGCTTTTGAGTAATCTAGCCCTTGGTTCAGGCTGAGAAAAAGATTAATATGGCTCGGAATTGAAAAGGTAAGTCCAATTGATGAGGGCATTACATCAATATAGGACGTATATACAGAGACACACATATACAATGTCCGTATAAGCATGTACATAATCTTCCCTATAATTAACCCTTTTCATGTTTTATATTCTGCTTTTAATTAAATCGCCTTTTTAAATCAGCTATGTTAATTTTTCAGAGCCGATGGTTTAGAGCAATGGAGTTGGCGCTTAATGTTGGGAATTTACTTAATGTCGGAAATGTAGTTGGATGCAGCGTAATGTAACATATTATTATTATATATATATATATATATATATATATATACTCGCTTGCTAAACGAACACCTAGAGATTTTTAATTATGCTTTTTTTTTTTGTTTTTTAATTTAGGGATAGGGGTATTTAAACTCTACACACTTTAAGACATGGATGGATGTAACTTGTTGGCAGTGAGGGTAAATGCCCCCCTGAAAAATATATTAAACGAATTGTGTATAAAGGTCATTTTGAGAATGAGCCTTTATTAGTTCCCCTACAACCCCGCAAGTGTCCCCACTAGATAATCAGCAGAAGGCTTTCTTGAGTGTTAGGTCTTCGGGCTTCTTTTAAGTTTTGTTGAGCCTTTGGGCTTTCTGTTTCAGACTTTATTTTAACCTTTTTTTTTTTTTTTTTTTTTCCAATTGTTATTTATAACAGTTGACTTTTTATTTGTTTTACAAGACGCCACTTTAGTTTTATTTTTATTTTTAATTTCTCAGTTGAAGTCTCTGTCTCTTTTTTTTTTTTTTTGAATTGTCTCTCTTTCTTCACTTTCACTCCCTCCCCCCCCCCCCCCCCCCCCCCCCCATTTTTTTTAAATATATTCCTCATCAATTTCCATTACTATTTTTTTTTTCTTTTACTTCATCTTTTTTCCTGTGGTTTTCTTTTCACAATACTTTTATGTCATATTATTCCAATAATTGACAATTAATGTGTTGAAGTTCTAAATTTATGTTTAATTCCGAAATATAGTTTATGAATGTTTATAGCTTTTCAAATTTTAGTTTTAAAATCTGTACATTTGTAACTTTAGTTTTGTATTCATGATATATTTGTCATTACCTATGCATAATAAAGATGGAGAGAGTTTGTTGTCTTCCGATGAATGACGAGATGTGTAATGAATGGCGAAGCTACTTTTAAAAGTTTTGATAATAAAACGTATCATGTAACGATTTGAAAATATGAAAAGGCTTACTTAATAAATACTTTCAAAAGGGTTAATATTTTTTTTATTACTAAAACATATTAGAGGTGGTTTACTTGATTTTTCAAATCATTCTTAATGAATAAATTTATCTTTATTTGTGCCCCCACTGAATTGAAATCTTAGATCCGTCACTATCTTTAGATGGAGTTAGGTATGATATTATTGTCAAACTATATTATGCAACTACTACATTTCTTTGATTTTCCATTAATTATACTGCATAATTTTTTTACTTATATAAGAGAAGATAATCGACATCAGAAAGCACACTAAAAGAATTATACGTGATTTAATCCCTTCAAAAAAAAAATGTCAAAGGGTGTCAAATTCTTAACACATTCTGCATTCTCTAACCGTAGTGGTGGAGACAAAAATATATTCTAGTGGGGGCATATATCAAAAAAATTTTGTAAGATATAATAAATTTTAGTCGGGGCTATATGAAAATTTTTAAATTTAGTCGGTTTATGTGAGAATTTTTAGTTTTAGTGAGGGCAAAGAGATAAAATTATTAACATAGAATTAATTTTAGTAAGGATTCTATGAGAATTTTTTATTTTAATGGGGCAAAGTAGAAACTATATAAGAACTATTTATTTTAGTGGGGACAAATTGTATAAATTATAAAATTTTTGGGCTAAATTTAAAACAACAAAAAAATTCAATAGAGTTGCCCTTCCCTCCTCCCCTGTCTAACCGGGACGGGGCGGTGGAAACTGGATAGGAGCTAATGGCAACCCGTCTTGTCCCAAGATCCCTTTATTTATATATTTATTTTAAGGAATTTTATTTGATTATTCTGATTTTTTTTAATAAAAATCATTCTTTATGCTTTTTTTGTTTTTTTGTTTTTTTCGTAACGTTAAAAGGAACATTTTTCTTCTCCCGCATGGACATGTACATTTAATAACTAATTGTTTAATCTATATAATACGTGCATGACCCAAACCTAACTAAATTCCTCACATGTTAATATATGACTCCGCGTAAGTATTTTTGCCAACTAATTTTTCCCCAATTGGTTTCCGTAACCCAAGCTTCTGCATGAATAGAATGTGTACGACGTCAATAAATAACATTTCTTTTTTTTTTTTTTTTTTTTTCTCAAAGTAAGCAACGAACATTGTTTTCAGTGGGGAACACTTGCCCACTAAATTCCTATTATGTGAACAAATTTCTCAAAAATATTAATTGTAACAAGAAAAATTGTTATACCCACTCAGTTATTGAAATATATTTTTATACCTAAATTTTACTAGAAAATTAGAAAATTTATAATAGCGCTTGCACTAAACATTAGAATATATATAATTACGTCTTCATTTAATTAAATACATTATATACGTATGTACATGGATGCTAGAGTAATTCAAATTAGTACAAGGTAAATTATATGCAAATTAGTACATAAGTTTTGATGAAATTAAGAGAAGACTTTGCAAATTACGATTGTTTAATCCCTTTTGTTTAATTAGTTATGACAATGACTTATTTTAAGTTAATTGACTAAGTCGTGGGAGAATATTGTTAATTTACATCTACGAACATTTCTAATATTCGTACAAATATTGAATTTTCCGTGTCCCAATCTGCACGACAAAGCCAAAAACGATTAACATCATAAGTCACTGAACTTTGCCAATATTATTAGCACATTCTATTAGGTTAGGTGATATCTATAAATTAACTCGTTTTTATATCAAATCTTCAATAAGTATTATATTAACCAAAAAAAAAGAGCATGAAATAAGAAATTCAGAATCCATATCCGTAAAGGTTAACAAAAAAATAAATAAATAAATAAATAAAGACAGCACAAGAAACAATTCTACACAAAAGATAAAACCAAAACAACCAGAATTAAAAAATATATGATCTCTTAATTAAAAAAAAAAATCTAAGAGAGGCCTCGTTAAAACCATTTATTAATAAAACACACGAGAAAAACTGACCAAGAAAAAGAAAACTGAATGGTCTAAACCCGTCTTATCTATTCAATTTGAAACTCTTCTCACTCTGAGCACAAAGAGTAAGAACTAGAAAATAATAGGGTATCATTTCACTTACGTTCAAATAGTGAGATATAAAAATAATAGTGAGATACAATTTTTATATTTTGTTAAAATATGATGTTATTCCAAATGACAAATTAGAGGGTAAATGTTGACACCTACTGAATGGCTTGTCTTGTTTCAAACCCAACTCACTACTTTAATTTATTGAAAAAGAAAAAGAAAAAGAAAAAGAAAAAAAGAAAAGAAAGGAGAAAGACAAACAGAGATTAATCCCTCCAACAAAGCAAAGAACCAATAACCGGAAAAAAAAAAAAAAAAAAAAAACATTATGAGAGAATTGTCATTAAAACCCTAAGGGTCCGTTTGGTAAAACGGTTTGAGTTGAAATTTTAAATTTGAGTTGATTGATTTTTTAAAAATTAATTATAATTTTTATTAATTAAAAAAAAGATAAAAACTGAGATGAAAATTTTAAATTTAAACTTATTCACCCATTTATTAAAATTTTGTTAAATAAGAAAGAACCAGCTTTTTGTCTGAGAAAACTTTTCCTTGGAATCTTCCCTAACAAAGACAAATATTGACTTTCGCTTTCTCCCACAACCAAGTCAATTAGAGGACCCTGTCATCCTAACTGTTATTCATGGACAAGCTGCTAATTGGCTGGAAGACATATATGTATTTGACTACTTCTCCTCAAATATATATATATATATATATATGTTTTTTTTTTTTTTTGATGAAAACAAATATTAGTTTTTGTCCTTTATTAATTAGAAAATGGAAAATAGTGTTATTACATATGTTTATTGACTTCAGACTTTTTTTTTTTTCTTTCAAAAAAGATGAAAAAGAAAACGATCTCCGTTAATATATCATCTATTAATGTGATTAAAAGAACTTTTTAGACATTCACATAAATTTCAATAAACACTACATATCTATTGACAAGAAACATGCGATCATCACAATCTCATCGAATATATGAACATTAAAAATACACAATCTAAATCAAAGTATTAGATTGATAAAAACATGTTTCTCCTAATCCTGGTCATGATAAATATAATCTATTACTAAGTCTCTCGCTTAGGCATATTGACTTAAGACTTCAATTTAACACGGTATATCAACTACAAAAGCCTTATATATATATAGATATATTCAGACATATATATACATATATAACTACAGATCTAGTCTCATATCGACCTCCGACACAAAAATTAAAGAAAATAGTAGAATTAGACAAAGCAATGGAAGATCTACGATGGGCGGCGGCGGCTTATTACAACAACAGCTCTCTAGAGTTTCGGGAGATGGCTTGGAATTTCTTCCAATCAATGGACACGGATCGGAACGGCCTAATCAGCATGGCGGAGTTTTCGCAGTTCCTTCACGGGAACGGCTACGACTGGGTCGACCACAACTGGTTCCGCCACCTCGACGCCAACCACGACGGCCATCTCAACTTCTCGGAAGTCCTGACCTTCTACTACGTCCTCAAGACCAGAGGCGTCTCTTGCGCCCAATGCCGCGTCCAGCTCCACGGCCTCTACTTCACTTGTGTCGACTGCTTCGACGCCGGTCACTCCTTCGATCTCTGCTCCTATTGCTATTCCAACCGCAATTTCCAACACCACCAGAATGCTCTCTTCTTGGATAGCTACGTTCTGCTCAGGAGCAAGTTGGGTTTTCGGGGAGAGAATGTGAACTTGGTACGTTTATGCGTAACATATAGTAATAATATTCTGACCATTTCGTTACCTAAAATAATTTCATCTTTATTACTGAATTATACGTCCAATCTCATTTTAGTCACTAGAATTTGAAACATCGATCTGAGAACCTGTTTTTTAATTATTTATTTGACATCTAATAATTATTTTTCTCTGAAAACTACTAAAAACTAGACTACCGTAACTAACACATGAAGCTCAAGTGCGTTCTAATCAAGTTTAATCTTATTGTTACAATGTTAAATGAACAGAGTTAATTTTGTCATTTCATTTCATTTTAAATATTTCAATTTTATAAGTTGTATCCATTTTTACCAATATATTTTGAAGGAAAGAATTAAAATGGAACAAATTAATAAGTCAACTACTGATTTGAAGACTTTTTAAAATTTAGGAACTAAATGATATCAAATTTATAATTCAAGGATAGAAATAAAATTAATCCCAACGACTATAAATTAAAGGGCTTTCTTTTAAATCCAATTTTAGACTTCTTTTATTTTTATTTTTATTTTTTACGATGACTACGTGGTTAACACTTGAGATGGAAAATTTAATATGCATTGCAGAGAAAATATTAAATCTGTTACAACGAGTAATGTATATAAACCATGCGATTTCTACTAACTTCTGATTAATTGCATTTTCTTCTTCTTTTTTTTTTTTTTTTTATCAGCGCGGAGATTGAATAGTACTTGCCCCCACCTTGTTAAATTCCGGGCTGATTTTTTCCCCCTTCCCTTTTGTAATCTTTATTTGTTTTAATAATATTGAGTTAGGAATTGGATAAATAATCAAATTTTTAGTGGGTTCCAACTTAATTGATATGTGACAATAATTTGCTAATCATTTATTGTCTTTCTCATTTTATTTTTCTATTTCAAGAAAAAATACATGGCATAACTAGTAAATTCTTCGAACACATTGACACCCTCTAAAAAATTCATTCTACACTAAGTCCTTACTTGACAGACTGTCTTAAAAATGAAAAATTTTCATTTTAAAATAATCAGAATCTAAAATGAATATGTTTGAAATAAAGAAAAATAAGTATAATACAAATTTTGAAAGAAAGAGTGATTTTGAATTTAAAATGAGATGATTTTTTTTGTTTGAAGGTAAATAAAAAATAAAAATTTTGTCATAATATATATAAAAAAATGAAATTTTATTGACATATATAATCTTATAATTTGTTGCAGGCAATCACTCAACCCCAAAATGGATTTAATGACAATCCGAGGGTAAGTTTTTTTTTTTTCCCTCTCTCTTCTCTCCTTAAATTAGTTATATGTAAGTAAAGAATGTATAAATGATATTCAATGCCATAATTAATAAATAGTGAATCAGATTTACAGATCCCAAAACATTTTTCAGCTGAAATGTATAATAAAATGATTGAGAGACACAAATTTATTTATCGTTTATATTTGTTAGAATAATGCATAACTAACTGCATTTTAAAAGAATATTCATTCGCAAATGTATAAATATTATGTAGATATGCTACATTTATATGCAGCTAGTTCCTATGATATTAATTTGCTTCGTTTAAAAGTATAGTCGAGGCCTGTTTACTTTGGAAAATATGTGCCTCCAAAAGGATATATTTTCCAATTGAATTTGTTGACTGTTGATGACTTAAACACCAAATTTTTTATTTCAATAATTTATCTTCCGAATTTTTTAATTATCCTAATATGTTTTATTTCATTAAATTTTCTTTAAATTAAAGATTCAAAGTTAGAATATTTACATTATGATTTGAATTGAATTTGAAAATTTTGATTGAATATGAGACTTTTTTTTTTTTTTTTTACCTCAAATGAGGACACACGGGCTTTCCACTCTCCGTCTAATGGAAATCTAAGTAAAATTGAGAACTTTTGCGATTTTAAATTTTACAGGTAAATTATTAGAATTAAAAGTTGAGATAGTAAGTTGTTAAAGATCGATAAACTGATAAACTTGAGAGATAATAGTATCAAGAATCCTATATATAGTTGTGTATATGTGCATATATAAAGCGCTTGGTGTAAACTTTTTGGTCCTAGTATTGGTTTTGTTTTCTTGAATGTAAACTATATAATACTGCCGTTTGAATATTTTCTTTACTTTTTTTTCCCCAGTATGAATGGCTTACGGCACTGGATTGGGCCCTTAGTGTAGTGAATATTGCAACAACTCTCGCTACTGGCTGTAGCATTATGTGATCATATACAAGACTATACAGATTATTACTAGAAGCTTCTAATACTGTGGACCCCACTATAATTTTTGGTTTCTCATTGCAAGATAATAATGGTTTCGCACACTTTTTTTCTTCTTACTAATCTTGTTCTTCTCCACCATCCCCACTCCCCCCCTCCCTCTTTTGCCTCAATACTTTTACTATTATTGCATGAAGCTAGCACAAGCAGAGTAATGTTATATTTTTTTAGAACAAAAACCAAAGAGAAGAAACGACTTGTATCAAGCAGTTTAAGTATACCTCAACTAAAATCGAGATTTGTATCCAATCATACTATTTTATAATAAGATTTTTATTAAATTTCTAATCTGTGCCTTGTATATAAACATTTTTTCTTGTTTTGTAGTTGGTAGAGAATTAGAGAATTAACGAGCATTTCTAGAAATAGAATTCACTCGAAGAGAAAACTAAGGGATAATACTCAATTGTATTTTTCTTTGAGCACTTTAGGTTTTTTGGCAATTGGTGCAATTGTGTTCTTGGAATTCTAATAGCTAAAAGTAATTTTGCAGTACTATTGTATTGTTTAACACCTTGTATTAGAGCCTTGAATCACATGCAAATATGATTTTGGACTGATATGAAGATTAAGATAAGGGCTCTTCTAGTGCAAACAGATGTCAAGGAGGCTTTTGAGAGGAGAAAGCTTGCTCGAAGATCAAGCTCATAGCACCATTCTTGTGAGTCTTGGAGATTGTGTTTTGAAGGAAGTCTAAAAAACAATAACTTGAGAGAAATTGAAAAACATGCAAACAATCTTCAGATTTTTTTTTTGTTGCTATATAAACTACTTTTTTCTATTTACAAATGCATGTTTCTCTCCCTCTTCTCTTTTTATTAGTAGATTTCTTTCTTAGTTTTTTTTGTGGACCACTATTCTTAATTCTTTTTATTTTAGAATGTGCCTGTTAAAATAGAAATTGCCAACTACTATCTCCACCCTTTTTTTAAGATTGTGGATATTCAAATATAAATTTTTAAAATAATGAGGTTATCATTCAACGGTTTTGAATATCAATTTGTTGAAAATAATGTAATGTGTTACTTGATTAACAAAAATAGCAGTGATTTTACTTGATTTTTCTATTGTTTCAGCCTATAATTTTATCTTTATTTCTAGCTTGAATTTAAATTTTGGATCTGTCATTTATATCTACGAATGTTTCTAATCTTCCTTTATTGACTTTTTTCATGTTCCACGTTGCACCACGTAGCCAAAAATGATTGAATCATAAATCACTGAACCTCCTCGATGTTAGTTTTAACATATCACATTAGGTGATACCCACAAATCAATTCGTCTAGTAATTACCTTAACAAACAAATAAAATAATTAGGAAATTAAAAATCCGTCCACGATGTTGATGAAAGCAAGAAATTAATAATAAGAATAGCAGAAGAAACAATTCTACACAGAAGATAAAATACAAACAAAAATCATAAGTAAAACATATTTGAACTCTTAATTTAAAAACTAAGAGAGGCCTCATTAAAACCCTCTAAGCATGTATTTAGAACACGAATTTCAAAGGTAATTTTAAGAAGATGAATAGTAATGTTGAAGTCTCATTAAATAAACTTCATGTCGTTAACTACTCTCAAATAAACGACTAGAAAACATCCAACTCTACCCCTTTGTAAAATTTGCTTTCTGTTAGGATTTGCAAACAATTTTATTCTTATTATGTCCATTATTTTGTAAATCTCTTATTTACCTTTTTATCGAAAAGTTTGGCCTTTTCTTAACTGTAACTTTTTTCCAATTTACTCACTTCCGGTAGTTTTCCAAACATTTTTTTCTTAATTACCTTTTTATCATTGTATTCTGGCTCCGACTTTCAAACAAACAAAACCCCACGCGTATTTGAAGTTTCAGTACTACAGGAGTACATAGTGAACTCATAACTTTCTTGCCAAAGAAAACTTTTCCTACGAACCTTCCCCGCTAAAGACAAATATTGACTTTGCTTTATCCCACAACCAAGTCAATTAACTCTAGCTATTCTCTAGTTGGCTGAAAGACATGTTACACTTCTTCTTTTCCCCCAAATATATATATATTTTTTGTCCATTAGTTAGTAAATATTAAATAGTAGTTACACATGTTTATTGACTTTAGGTTTTTTTTTTCTTCATTTTCTTCCCCTAAAAAAAATCCCGAGAGAATCACAATGGACGAAGACATATCCTTTTTAGCAGGATCACATTAAAGAGTTATTCAACGGTTGACAAGAATTTAATTGAAGATGGTATTGTATATCCCTAGCATGTCATTAGAATTTGTGAATGGTGGAAAAAATAGGATAAGAAAACAAATCGGCTGTAAACTTACAGTATCTGTGTGTTCTTTGCCGAGCACCACCATTGATCAAAACTAATAATATCAACGTCCCTTAATTTTTAACTCGGTTCTTTGCTGAACACCACCTTCCCACTATCTTCAACATCGGCGGTGTCCCAAACAACAAACTAAAATTTAAAAATTTTATATCATCTCAAACTTAACCTTAATACCAAACGAAACCTAAGTCTCTCTCTTAGGCGTATTGACTAAAGACTTCAATTTAACACAGTATATCAACTACAAGTGCCTTATATATATATATATATATTAATCATACACATATATATACATATATATAACTACAGATCTAGTCTCATATCGATCTCAGACACAAAAATTAAAGAAAATAGTAGAATTAGACAAAGCAATGGAAGATCTACGAAGGGCGGCGGTGGCTTACTACAACAACAGCTCTCCAGACTTTCAGGATAAGGCTTGGCGTTTCTTCCAATCAATGGACAGGGATCAGAACGGCCGAATCAGCATGGCGGAGTTTTCGCAGTTCCTACACGGGAATGGCTACGACTGGGTCGACCGCAACTGGTTCTTCCAACTCGACGCCAACCACGACGGCGGTCTCGACTTCTGGGAACTCCTGACCTTCTACTACGTCCTCAAGACCAGAGGCGTCTCTTGCGCCCAATGCCGCGTCCAGCTCCACAGCCTCTACTTCACTTGTGTTGGGTGCTTCGACGCCGGCCACGCCTTCGATCTCTGCTCCGATTGCTATTCCAACCGCAATTTCGAACACCACCAGGATGCTCTCTTCTTGGATAGCTACGTTCTGCTCAGGAGCAAGTTGGGTTTGCCGGGAGAGGATGTGAGCTTGGTACGTTTATGCGTAACATAGTAATAATATTCTGATCATTTTGTTACCTAAAATAATTTCATCATTTGTTTTGTTCCAGAATTATACGTCCAAATCTCATTTTAGTCACTAGAATTTGAAACATCTCAGAACCTCTTTTTTAATTATTAATTGGCATCTAATAGTTATTTTTCTCTGAAAACTACTAAAAATTGGATTGTAATTAACACAAGAAGATCAAGTGCGTTATAATTAAGATTAATCTTATTGTTATAATGTCAAAGGAACAGAGTTAACTTTGACATTTAATTTCATTTTATAGATTTCAATTTTATAAGTTGTATCCATTTTTACCGATATATTTTGAAGGAAAGAATTACAATGGAACAAATTAATAAGTCAAACTACTGATTTGAAGACTTTATAAAATGTAGGAACTAAATGATATCACATTTTTAATTCAGGGAAAAAAATAAAATTAATCCTAATGATTATAAATTAAAGGGCTTTCTTTTGAATCCAATTTTAGACTTTTTTATTTATTTATTTTTATTTTTATTTTTTTACGACGACTACGTGGTTAACACTTGAGATGGAAATTTTAATATATTAAATCTGTTACAACGAGTAATGTATATAAACTATGCGATATCTATTAACTTCTGATTAATTGCATTTTCTTCATGTTTTTTATCAGCGCGAAGATTGAATAGTACTTGCCCCCACCTTGTTAAATTCCGGGCGGATTCCCACCCCCCCTTCCCCCTCCCTTTTGTAATCTTTATTTGTTTTAATAATATTGAGTCAGGAATTGGATAGATAATTAAATTTTTAGTGGGTTCCAACTTAATTGGTATGTGACAATAATTTACTAATCATTTATTGTCTCTCTCATTTTATTTTTCTATTTCAAAAAAAAAAAAAATACATGGCACAACTAGTAAATTCTTCGAACACATATGTTTGGAATAAAGACAAATAAGTATAATACAGATTTTGAAAGAAAGAAAAAGTGATTTTGAATTTGAAATGAGATTTTTTTTTTTATTTGAAGGAAAATAAAAATAAAAATTTTGTTGTAATATATATAAAAAAAAATTAAATTTAATTGACATATATAAACTTATAATTTGTTGCAGGCAATCACTCAACCCCAAAATGGATTTAATGACAATCCGAGGGTAAGTTTTTTCTCTCTCTTCTCTCCTTAAATTAGTTATATGTAAGTAAAGAATGTATATAAATGATATTCAATACCATAATTAATAAATAGTGAATCAGATTTACAGATCCCAAAACATTTTTCAGCTGAAATATATAATGGAACGATTGAGCGACACAAATTTATTTATCATTAATCTATCTGCTGTATCTGTTAGAATAATGCATAACTAACTGCATTTTAAAAGAACATTCATTCGCAAATGTATAAATAATATGTAGATATGCTACATTTATATGCAGCTAGTTTCTATGATCTTAATTTACTTTGTTTAAAAGTATAGTCGAGGCCCGTTTACTTTGAAAAATATGTGCCTCCAAAGGGATATATTTGCCAATAAAATTTGTTGACTGTTGATGACTTAAACACCAAATTTTTAATTTCGAAAATTTATCTTCAGAATTTTTTTAATTATCTCAATATGTTTTATTTTATTAACTTTCCATTAAATTAAAGATTCAAAGTTAGAATATTTTCATTATGATTTGGATTGAATTTGAAAATTTTTGATTGAATATGAGACCCTTTTTTTTTTTTTTTTTACCTCAAATGAGGACACATGGGCTTTCCACTCTCAATCTAATGGAAAGTTAAGTAAAATTGAGCACTTTGTAATTTAAATTCGGTAGATAAATTGTTAAAATTAAAAATTTAAACAGTTAATTATTAAGAATCGATAAACTTGAGAGACAACAGTATCAAGAATCCTATTTATAGTTGTGTATATGTGCATATATATAGCGCTTGGTGTAAACTTTTTGGCCCTAGTATTGGTTTTGTTTTCTTGAATGTAAACTATATAATCCTGCGGTTTGAATATTTTCTTTTTGTTTTTTTCCCCAGAATCCATGGCTTGCGGCACTGGATGCGGCCCTTAGTGTAGTGAATATTGCAACAACTCTCGCTGCTGGCTGTAGCATTATGTGATCATATACAAGACCATAAAGATTATTACTACAAGCTCCAACACTGCGGACCCCACTATAATTTTTGGTTTCTCATTGCAAGATAATAATGGTTTCGCACACTTTTTTCTTCTTAATAATCTTGTTCTTCTTTTTTTTTGCCCCCTTCCCTCTTTTGCCTCAATACTTGTACTATTGCATGAAGCTAGCACAAGCAGAGCAATGTTAGATTTTTTTAGAACAAAAACCATAGAGAAGAAACGACTTGTATCAAGCAGTTTAAGTATACCTCAACTAAAATCGAGATTTGTATCAAATCAAACTATTTTATAATAAGCTTTTTACTAAATTTCTAATCTGTGCCTTGTATATAAACATTTTTTCTTATTTTGTAGTTGGTAGAGAATATTAGAAAACTAACGAGCATTTCTTAAAATAGAATTCACTCGAAGAGAAAACTAAGGGACAATACTCAATCGTATTTTTCTTTGGACACTTCTGATTTTGTCAGTACTTGAAATAGTTTTGTCTTCTCTATATTAATATATCACTGGAGTAAATAATTTTGTGTGAGATAAATCTACCTTCCAATTTTATTTGCTCTATTTCAATTAGTTTTTTTGGCAATTGGTGCAATTGTGTACTTGGAATTCTAATGGCTAAAAGTAATTTTGCAGTACTATTGTATTGTTTAACACCTTGTATTAGAGCCTTGATTCACATGCAAATATGATTTTGGACTGATATGAAGATTAAGATAAGGGCTCTTCTAGTGCAAACAGATAATCAAGGAGGCTTTTGAGAGGAGAAAGCTCGCTTGAAGATCAAGCTCATAGCACCATTCTTCTGAGTCTTGGAGATCGTGATATACCAATTTTTAGTGAATTTCCTTTCATACCCCCACTTATTTTATCTCTTTAGTATTTTTTTGTAAATTAGATTGCGTTGCCTGATGAGCTTTTTATCCAAAGCTAATTAATTGAATTTTTTTATTCTACTTTTTAAAAAAACATCAAAGCGTCAATATCTTCATATTCTTTTCTATTTTGTCCTTTGTCTTTCCCTCTTTATATATATATATATATATATTCCCTTTTTCTCTTCTTGCTCGCTGCTCCCTTGTCCCTTCTCTCTAAGATTTGTAAGGTCTTTTCCTTTTTTTAAGTAAAATTTTGCTTATTCAAAAGAAAAAGTGTGTCCTTTGTTTGAAGCATAAGTTTGGAATAGAAAAAAAATACCAATATCTAAATCCAAATTTTCATATTTAATTTCAAAATGCACATAACACTTATTTTTCTATCTTTCAAATATCAATTTAGTTTATTCTCATCAGTTCGAATTAGAATTTTCCGGTTCGAATCCATGCTACAAACATCAGGTATACTTACAGAGCACCGAACATTTTTATCATCAACAACTCTAATTTTGATCCTTCATGTGTTGTCGTACGTTCAAGCAATGACGAAGGGAGCCAGGGCATAGCCGTAGATCTCTCTCAACTTTTGTTTTTCTAAAAAATACAGTATAATTTTGATTAAATTTTCATAAAAGCCCCTCATAAAGAAGAAAACATTTATTAGAATAATGTCTAATTATTTATTACATAGTTATTAGTCTTATTGATGAAATGTTCTGACTTCATTATTGCGCTTAGAGACACCCGCGCACACCGCACCAAGTCAAATACGTTTGTAGACATTGAGTACCATTGATTTATGAGTCTTCTTCCTTTGTTTTTCTTGTTTACAACAAAGGAAAAATGTAACAAAAACTACAAACGTCACTCTCACTTACAGCAAAAAGTAAGAAGATGACAATGTCAAAAATTTAAGGCCAGGTAGAACAAAGTACCAAAAGAACCATAAAGAAAGAATTTAACGTTCTCTGCCGCAAAAGAATTGGAAGTATATAAATACAGTTGTTATAGAAAAGTATTAGAAAAGTATTGTTATAGAAAAGTATTAGATCGCTACTCAACTAATTGTTTTTCTCTCCCAAGTTGGTGAAATTGACGCTTGAAGATAGAAAAGATGATCATGTGCATATCCCAATTGATTCCTTACTAACGCGGTTTCGAACTCACCCTTGAAAATATTGACACATTCAAGATACTTTGATACAAAGAAAATAGACAATAAATTGCTCCAAATTACCTTCTTATAATACTGATTATCTTCTCTTGTTATTTATTTAAAAGATTAAATCGTTTTAGTTTATTACGTATGCAATTTTATTGGAAGATCACGAAAAGCATATGAAGCATTTATTCATTTCGATTCGATTGTTCATCAAGATATGTTCAGGAGGAAATCCCATTTGCCAAGAAAATATATAATCCCGGAGATTGGCAAAAATGAGATGGGACGCTTGAATTTGAGGAATTTCTGAGCATATAATCTACATTAACACTGCCAAATAAGGCATCACTGTGGTGATGGCAAATGTCGACGTTACATGTGGCCACATGTAATTAGTCTTCTTTGTTCCTGAATTATCAAAAGCCTGTTTGGCAGAACTTTTATTTTATTTTTAGCCGGTAAAAAAAAAAAAAAGAAGTAAAAACTATGGCTTCTCAATGAAGAGTTAGAATAAAAAATCTTAAGATATTAAAATAATTTTTAAAATTTTCTAATAAGTAATAAAAATATTAAAATGAAATTTATAGTGTTTAACTTAAACTTTGTTATAAGTTTTAAAGTATACTAATAAGTGCTTTTACAGGAAGTCATATTTTTAGATTTGACAGAAAGCACTTCTAAAAACTGCAAACTCTTACGATATATTATCCAAATACTTTCAGAAGCTTCTTTTAGACTTAGAAAATCAAAAGCAATTTCTAGAAAACTGGATTGAAACTGATCTAGTTACTATTATTTAATATATATATATATATATATTAGAAAAAAAATTTCAAATGTCCCACTTTAGTTGGATTGCCAAACGTCTCCTAATTTTCATCAACTTGTAGACGTGCCACTGCCACTGCCACTCATCCATTAAAAACGATTAAGCCAAAAACGATTAACATCATAAGTCACTGAACTTTGCCGATATTAGCACATTTAATTAGGTTAGGTGATATCTATAAATTAACTCGTCTTATATCAAATCTTCACTAGTATTATATTAACAAAAAAAAACATAAAATAAGAAATTCAGAATCCATATCCATAAAGGTTAACCAAAAAAAAAAAAGGATACCACAAGAAACAATTCTACACAGAAGATAAAACCAAAACAAAAACCAGAATTGAAAAAGAAATGATCTCTTAATTTGAAAAAAAAAAAAATCTAACAGAGGCCTCATTAAAACCATCTACTAATTAAACCTACGAGAAAAACTGACAAAGAAGAAAAGAACTGAATGATCTAAACCCGCCTAACCTATGCAATTTGAAACTCTTCACACTCTGAACACAAAGAGTAAGAACTAGAAAATAATAGGGTATCATTTAACTAATATTCAAATAGTGAGATATAAAAATAATAGTGCGATACAATTTTTATATTTTGTTAAAATATGATGTTATTCCAAATGACAAATAAGTGGGTAAATGTTGACACCTATAAAATGGTTTGTCTTGTATCAAACCCAACTCACTACTTTAATTTATTGAAAAAAAAAAATGAAAGGAGAAAGACAAACAAAGAATAATCCTTCAAACAAAGCCAAGAACCAATAACCGAAAAAAAAAAAAAAAAATGATTCGCATTCTGAGAGAATTGTCCTCAAAACCCTAATATTCGTATTAAAATTTTGTTAAATAAGAAGAACCAGCTTTTTGCCAAAGAAAACTTTTTCTTCGAATCTTCCCCAGTAAAGACAAATATTGACTTAAAAAAAAAAAAAAAAAAACAAATATTGACTTTTGCTCTCTCCCACAATCAAGTCAATTAAAGGACCCCTGTCACCGTAACCGGTACTCATGGACTAGCTTCTAGGTGGCTGAAAGACATATATGTATTAGACTACTTCTTCTCCTCAAATATATATATATATATATATTTCTTTTTTTTTTTTTTTGGAAAACCAATATTAATTTTTGGTCCTTTATTAATTAGAACATGGAAAATAGTGTTATTACATATGTTTATTGACTTAGACTTTTTATTTTTTCTTTAAAAAAAAACCAAAAAAGAAAAACAATTTACTTTAATATAATCAGAATCTAAAATGAATATGTTTGGAATAAAGAAAAATAAGTATAATCCAGATTTTGAAAGAAAGAAAGAGTGATTTTGAATTTGAAATGAGATGATTTTTTTTGTTTGAAGGTAAATAAAAATAAAATTTTTGTTATAATATATATATAAAAAATGAAATTTTATTGACATATATAAACTTATAATTTGTTGCAGGCAATCACTCAACCCCAAAATGGATTTAATGACAATCCGAGGGTAAGTTTTTTCTCTCTCTTCTCTCCTTAAATTAGTTATATGTAAGTAAAGAATGTATAAATGATATTCAATACCATAATTAATAAATAGTGAATCAGATTTACAGAACCCAAAACATTTTTCGGCTGAAATGTATAATGGAACGATTGAGAGACACAAATTTATTTATCATTAATCTATCTGCTATATCTGTTAGAATAATGCATAACTAACTGCATTTTAAAAGAACATTCATTCGCAAATGTATAAATAATATGTAGATATGCTACATTTATATGCACAGCTCGTTTCTATGATATTAATTAATTTACTTTGTTTAAAAGTATAGTCGAGGCCCGTTTACTTTGAAAAATATGTGCCTCCAAAAGGATATATTTGCCAATAAAATTTGTTGACTGTTGATGACTTAAACACCAAATTTTAAATTTCGATAATTTATCTTCAGAATTTTTTCAATTATCTCAATATTTTTTATTTTATTAACTTTCCATTAAATTAAAGATTCAAAGTTAGAATATTTGCATTATAATTTGAATTAAATTTGGAAATTTTTGATTGAATATGAGACCCTTTTTTTTTTTTTTCCCTCAAATGAGGACACATGGGATTTCCACTCTCAATCTAATGGAAAGTTAAATAAAATTGAGCACTTTGCGATTTAAATTTGATAGATAAATTGTCAAAATTAGAAATTTAAATAGTAAATTATTAAGAATCGATAAACTTGAGAGACAACAGTATCAAGAATCCTATTTATAGTTGTGTATATGTGCATATATATATAGCGCTTGGTGTAAACTTTTTGGCCCTATAGTATTGGTTTTGTTTGAATGTAAACTATATAATCCTGCGGTTTGAATATTTTCTTTTTGTTTTTTTCTCCAGAATTATTGGCTTACGGCACTGGATGCGGCCCTTAGTGTAGTGAATATTGCAACAACTCTCGCTGCTGGCTGTAGCATTATGTGATCATATAGAAGACCATAAAGATTATTACTACAAGCTCCAACACTGCGGACCCCACTACAATTTTTGGTTTCTCATTGCCAGATAATAATGGTTGCGCACACTTTTTTTCTTCTTACTAATCTTGTTCTTCTTTATTTTTTTACCACCTTCCCTCTTTTGCCTCAATACTTGTACTATTATTGCATGAAGCTAGCACAAGCAGAGTAATGTTAGATTTTTTTAGAACAAAAACCAAAGCGAAGAAACGACTTGTATCAAGCAGTTTAAGTATACCTCAAATAAAATCGAGATTTGTATCCAATCAAACTATTTTATAATAAGCTTTTTATTAAATTTCTAATCTGTGCCTTGCACATAAATATTTTTTTTTCTTATTTTGTAGTTGGTTGAGAATTAGAGAACTAATTAGCGTTTCTAGATATAGAATTCACTCGAAGAGAGAACTAAGGGATAATACTTAATTGTATTTTTTTTTTTTTTGGAACTTCTGATTCTGTTAGTGCTTGAAATAGTTTGTCTTTTTTATATTGTTATATCTCTAGAGTTAATAATTTTGTGTGAGATAAATCTACCTTCAAATTTCATTTTATCTATTTCAATTAGTTTTTTTGGCAATTGGTGCAATTGTGTTCTTGGAATTCTAATAGCTAAAAGTAATTTTGCAGTACTATTGTATTGTTTAACACCTTGTATTAGAGCCTTGAATCACATGCAAATATGATTTTGGACTGATATGAAGATTAAGATAAGGGCTCTTCTAGTGCAAACAGATGATCAAGGAGGCTTTTGAGAGGAGAAAGCTCGCTCAAAGATCAAGCTCATAGCACCATTCTTGTGAGTCTTGGAGATCGTGTTTTGAAGGAAGTCTAAAAAAACAATAACTTGAGAGAAATTGGAAAACATGCAAACAATCTTCAGATTTTTTTTTTTGTTGCTATATACACTACTTTTTTCTATTTACAAATGCATGTTTCTCTCCCTCTTCTCTTTTTATTAGTAGCTTTCTTTCTTAGTATGTTTTTTTTTTGGACCACTATTCTTAATTATTTTTATTTTAGAATGTGCCTGTTAAAATAGAAATTGCCAACTACTATCTCCACCCTTTTTTTTAAGATTGTGAATATTCAAATATAAATTTTTAAAATAATGAGGTTATCATTCAACGGTTTTGAATATCAATTTGTTGAAAATAATGTAATGTGTTACTTGATTAACAAAAATAGCAGTGATTTTACTTGATTTTTCTATTGTTTCAGCCTATAATTTTATCTTTATTTCTAGCTCCGTTGAATTTAAATATTGGATCTGTCATTTAGTATCTACGAATGTTTCTAATCTTGCTATAAATATTGATTTTTTTCATGTTCCACGTTGCACCACGTAGCCAAAAATGATCGGATCATAAATCACCGAATTTCCTTGATGTTAGTTTTAGCATATCACATTAGGTGATACCCACAAATCAATTCATCCAGTAATTACCTTAACAAACAAATAAAATAATTAGCAAATTACAAATCCGCCCACGATGTTGATTAAAGCAAGAAATTAATAATAAGAAGGATAGCGGAAGAAACAATTCTACACAGAAGATTAAATACAAACAAAAATCATAATTAAAACATATTCGAACTCTTAATTTAAGAACTAAGAGAGGCCTCATTAAAACCCTCTACAAATAAAATTCATGGGAAAAAAATAAACATGTATTTGGAACATGAATTTAAAAGGTAATTTTTAAGAAGATGAATAGTAATGTTGAAGTCTCATTAAATAAACTTCATGTCGTTAACTAGTCTCACAATAAACGACTAGAAAACATCCAACTCTACCCCTTTGTAAAATTTGGTATATGTTAGGATTTGCAAACAATTTAATTCTTATTATGTCCATTATTTTATTTTGTAAATTTCTTATTTACGTTTTTATCCAAAAGTTTCGGCCTTTTACTTAACTATAACTTTTTCCAATTGACTCACTTCCGGTAGTTTTCGTACACCAATACCGGCTTTCGTAGGTCGCAAGCTATCCATTGTCACTCTCCTTTGATAGCCACATGTGGCTGGGTTTGTCCCCCCAATAGATGTGCTGGTTTATACAAAAAGCCCCTTTAAAAACAGTCATATATTTACAAAATTCCATCATTGAACATTTCAAATCGACCCCCTATAACCGGTTTTCATATGCAGTCCTTAAAATAAAATAAAAGGAAAAAGGAAAAAAATTGACAACCTTTGGCACTTCCAACCCATTCCCCTGGCTTCGTTTTTTTTTTTTTCCTTCTAATTTTAATGTAGTGGTTTTTTAAAATTTTAATATAATATGTATGTATATAAATTATTCTTAATCCCGTTTTAAATTAATAATTCACTATATTTTATTAGATAAACAATTTAAATTTTAATAAATAAAAACAATATATATATGAATACAAGGTTGATTACATTTTTTTAATTACCTTTTTATCATTGTATTCTGGCTCCGACTTTCAAACAAGCAAAACCCCACGCGTATTTGAAGTTTCCGTACTACAGGAACCTTCCCCGCTAAAGACAAATATTGACTTTGCTTTGTCCCACAACCAAGTCAATTAACTCTAGCTATTCTCTAGTTGGCTGAAAGACATGTTACACTTCTTCTTTTCCCCCAAATATATATATATATTTTTTGTCCACCATTAGTTAGTAAACGAGTTTAATACCCGTGCTTTACACGGAGAAAGAAGAAAAAATAATTAAATAAAAATTGAGTATTATATAATAAAAACAGTTTGTGAAAATAAATATTATAATTATAATAAGTATATATTCTTCTCAAAATCTCTTCTAATAGTGAATAGTATTAACAATAATGAAAACGAAAACAAAAGCAATAAAATAAAAAAAAAATTCTGTAGTCATATTCATTTAAAGAAAAAAAAATTAAAACAAAAATAAAACAAAAAACAAAAAAAAAAGCACAAAAATCTTTATATTCAAAAGAACCGGAAAAAACTAACCCTAACAAAAAAATTATAACAAAATAAAATATATATCTCATTTTATCCTCTTTTTTACTGTTTTTGAAAAAACCAAAAAAACAAATAAATAAATTTTTATCGGGTTATATACATGCAAAAACATTTAAAAAAAAAAGAGGATTTTTTAAATATAAAACAAAACAAACAAAAAAGACACAAAAAAAAAAAATGCATGCAGAATCTAAAAAAAAAAAAGTTTTTAAAAAATAGAAAAAAAGGAACAAAAAAGACAAAAACAAAACCCAAAAAAAAATCTGAAATAAAGATAAAAAATTTAAAGTAAAAAATCGTTTAAAAATTAAAAAAAGGCATAGCGAAAAAAAAAACACAATATAACAATAGATCGGAATCTAATGTCTAAAATTTAGTGTAAAAAAAATGACAAAAACAATATCAAGGAAAAAAACAAACTCTGAATAGGGATAAAAATGACAACACACTGTAGGAAAAAGAAAAGCAACTAAAAAAAGAGGGATAAAACAGAGATAACACTGTGGCAAAAGAAAAAAACAACTACAAATGAAGGATAAAACCGTCAATTAATAATTTTAGAAGGATAAAGTTGTCCCAACACTGTATCAAATAGTGAAAGTAACTAAAAGTCAAGGACAAAATTGTCAATTGATAAAAAAAATAAAGGGTAAAACCGGCATATTACTGTAGCGGGAGAAAAAACAGTTAGTGATGAAGGGTAAACCAGTCATTATAATGTAGAAAAAGATAAAAAAATACTGTTCATTCACTGTTCATTTAGTGTAGCAAAAACATTGTTGCGTACTGTGTATTACTGTAGCTAATGAAACAAAATCAGAGAAAGAAAAAACGAAATCACTGTACATCACTGTTCATTACTATAGAAGGAATAGTAAAAATGGCCTTTCTTTTAGTATATTAGTATAATATTAAATAGTAGTTACACATGTTTATTGACTATAGGTTTTTCTTTTCCTTCATTTTTTTCCCAAAAAAAAAATCCCGAGAGAATCACAATGGACGAAAACATATCCTTTTTAGCAGGATCAAATTAAAGAGTTATTCAATGGTCGACAAGAATTTAATTGAAGATTGTATTGTATATCCCTAGTATGTCATCAGAATTTGTGAATGGTGGAAAAAATAGGATAAGAAAATAAATCGGCTGTAAATTTACAGTATCTGTGTGTTCTTTGTTGAGCACCACTATTGATCAAAACTAATAACATCAACGTCCCTTAATTTTTAACTCGGTTTTTTACTGAGCACCACCTTCTGACCATCTTCAACGTCGGCGGTGTCCCAGACAACAAACTAAAATTTAAAAATTTTATATCATCTCAAACTTAACCCTAATACCAAACGAAACCTAAGTCTCTCTCTTAGGCGTATTGACTAAAGACTTCAATTTAACACAGTATATCAACTACAAATGCCTTATATATATATATATATATATATATTAATCATACATATATATATACATATATAACTACAAATCTAGTCTCATATCGATCTCAAGACACAAAAATTAAAGAAAATAGTAGAATTAGACAAAGCAATGGAAGATCTACGAAGGGCGGCGGTGGCTTACTACAACAACAGCTCTCCAGACATTCACGATAAGGCTTGGCGTTTCTTCCAATCAATGGACAGGGATCAGAACGGCCGAATCAGCATGGCGGAGTTTTCGCAGTTCCTACACGGGAATGGCTACGACGGGGTCGACCGCAACTGGTTCTTCCAACTCGACGCCAACCACGACGGCGGTCTCGACTTCTGGGAACTCCTGACCTTCTACTACGTCCTCAAGACCAGAGGCGTCCCTTGCGCCCAATGCGGCGTCCAGCTCCACAGCCTCTACTTCACTTGTGTTGGGTGCTTCGACGCCGGCCACGCCTTCGATCTCTGCTCCGATTGCTATTCCAACCGCAATTTCGAACACCACCAGGATGCTCTCTTCTTGGATAGCTACGTTCTGCTCAGGAGCAAGTTGGGTTTGCCGGGAGAGGATGTGAGCTTGGTACGTTTATGCGTAACATAGTAATAATATTCTGATCATTTTGTTACCTAAAATAATTTCATCATTTGTTTTGTTCCAGAATTATACGTCCAAATCTCATTTTAGTCACTAGAATTTGAAACATCTCAGAACCTCTTTTTTAATTATTAATTGGCATCTAATAGTTATTTTTCTCTGAAAACTACTAAAAATTGGATTGTAATTAACACAAGAAGATCAAGTGCGTTATAATTAAGATTAATCTTATTGTTATAATGTCAAAGGAACAGAGTTAACTTTGACATTTAATTTCATTTTATAGATTTCAATTTTATAAGTTGTATCCATTTTTACCGATATATTTTGAAGGAAAGAATTACAATGGAACAAATTAATAAGTCAAACTACTGATTTGAAGACTTTATAAAATGTAGGAACTAAATGATATCACATTTTTAATTCAGGGAAAAAAATAAAATTAATCCTAATGATTATAAATTAAAGGGCTTTCTTTTGAATCCAATTTTAGACTTTTTTATTTATTTTTTTTTATTTTTATTTTTTTACGACGACTACGTGGTTAACACTTGAGATGGAAATTTTAATATATTAAATCTGTTACAACGAGTAATGTATATAAACTATGCGATATCTATTAACTTCTGATTAATTGCATTTTCTTCATGTTTTTTATCAGCGCGAAGATTGAATAGTACTTGCCCCCACCTTGTTAAATTCCGGGCGGATTCCCACCCCCCCTCCCCCCTCCCCTCCCTTTTGTAATCTTTATTTGTTTTAATAATATTGAGTCAGGAATTGGATAGATAATTAAATTTTTAGTGGGTTCCAACTTAATTGGTATGTGACAATAATTTACTAATCATTTATTGTCTCTCTCATTTTATTTTTCTATTTCAAAAAAAAAAAATACATGGCACAACTAGTAAATTCTTCGAACACATTGACACCCTCTAAAAAATTCATTCTACACTAAGTCCTTACTTGACAGACTGTCTTAAAAATGAAAAATTTTCATTTTAAAATAATCAGAATCTAAAATGAATATGTTTGAAATAAAGACAA
Organism: Ficus hispida; assembly: GCA_025413025.1. Classification (NCBI taxonomy): domain Eukaryota; kingdom Viridiplantae; phylum Streptophyta; class Magnoliopsida; order Rosales; family Moraceae; genus Ficus; species Ficus hispida. The sequence continues at coordinate 12,718,408 of CM046368.1, read as the reverse complement.
ATAAGTATAATACAGATTTTGAAAGAAAGAAAAAGTGATTTTGAATTTGAAATGAGATTTTTTTTTATTTGAAGGTAAATAAAAATAAAAATTTTGTTGTAATATATATAAAAAAAAATTAAATTTTATTGACATATATAAACTTATAATTTGTTGCAGGCAATCACTCAACCCCAAAATGGATTTAATGACAATCCGAGGGTAAGTTTTTTCTCTCTCTTCTCTCCTTAAATTAGTTATATGTAAGTAAAGAATGTATATAAATGATATTCAATACCATAATTAATAAATAGTGAATCAGATTTACAGATCCCAAAACATTTTTCGGCTGAAATATATAATGGAACGATTGAGCGACACAAATTTATTTATCATTAATCTATCTGCTATATCTGTTAGAATAATGCATAACTAACTGCATTTTAAAAGAACATTCAATCGCAAATGTATAAATAATATGTAGATATGCTACATTTATATGCAGCTAGTTTCTATGATCTTAATTTACTTTGTTTAAAAGTATAGTCGAGGCCCGTTTACTTTGAAAAATATGTGCCTCCAAAGGGATATATTTGCCAATAAAATTTGTTGACTGTTAGATGACTTAAACCCCAAATTTTTAATTTCGAAAATTTATCTTCAGAATTTTTTTAATTATCTCAATATGTTTTATTTTATTAACTTTCCATTAAATTAAAGATTCAAAGTTAGAATATTTTCATTATGATTTGAATTGAATTTGAAAATTTTTGATTGAATATGAGACCCTTTTTTTTTTTTTTACCTCAAATGAGGACACATGGGTTTTCCACTCTCAATCTAATGGAAAGTTAAGTAAAATTGAGCATTTTGTAATTTAAATTCGGTAGATAAATTGTTAAAATTAAAAATTTAAACAGTTAATTATTAAGAATCGATAAACTTGAGAGACAACAGTATCAAGAATCCTATTTATAGTTGTGTATATGTGCATATATATAGCGCTTGGTGTAAACTTTTTGGCCCTAGTATTGGTTTTGTTTTCTTGAATGTAAACTATATAATCCTGCGGTTTGAATATTTTCTTTTTGTTTTTTTCCCCAGAATCCATGGCTTGCGGCACTGGATGCGGCCCTTAGTGTAGTGAATATTGCAACAACTCTCGCTGCTGGCTGTAGCATTATGTGATCATATACAAGACCATAAAGATTATTACTACAAGCTCCAACACTGCGGACCCCACTATAATTTTTGGTTTCTCATTGCAAGATAATAATGGTTTCGCACACTTTTTTCTTCTTAATAATCTTGTTCTTCTTTTTTTTTGCCCCCTTCCCTCTTTTGCCTCAATACTTGTACTATTGCATGAAGCTAGCACAAGCAGAGCAATGTTAGATTTTTTTAGAACAAAAACCATAGAGAAGAAACGACTTGTATCAAGCAGTTTAAGTATACCTCAACTAAAATCGAGATTTGTATCAAATCAAACTATTTTATAATAAGCTTTTTACTAAATTTCTAATCTGTGCCTTGTATATAAACATTTTTTCTTATTTTGTAGTTGGTAGAGAATATTAGAAAACTAACGAGCATTTCTAAAAATAGAATTCACTCGAAGAGAAAACTAAGGGACAATACTCAATTGTATTTTTCTTTGGACACTTCTGATTCTGTCAGTGCTTGAAATAGTTTTGTCTTCTCTATATTAATATATCACTGGAGTAAATAATTTTGTGTGAGATAAATCTACCTTCCAATTTTATTTGCTCTATTTCAATTAGTTTTTTTGGCAATTGGTGCAATTGTGTTCTTGGAATTCTAATAGCTAAAAGTAATTTTGCAGTACTATTGTGTAACACCCGAATTTCTTCGATTCATATTTTATAGAAATTTTGTGTAAATAATTACCGTAATCGGTATTTCATGAGGAAGTTCGTTTTAGAACTTAAATTGTTGAACGAGTTCTTAAGATTTATTAAGACTCAAAAACAAATTGCATGGACTCGCAAAAGACCTTTACGAGTAAAATTACTGCTAAAAACTCATTTCTTGATCAAGATCAGTTTTAATAAGAATTGAAATCACCTTAGAAAAATCAAGCATACTAAGCTAGAGTTCAGGGCGAAAGGATTCGGAAAAATTAGAGAAAAGATTTTCCGATCGGTTTTTCACAGATCGAAAATTTTAATGCAATGTAATTTTCGATACTGAGTATTTAAGCAACTCAGTATTAAAAATTTATTGCAATGTGTTGAAATTACACAATTTTTCAAAAAGATTGAACCAAACAAGCCTTTAAGCTTAATTATATCACAATTAAGCTAAGTTAGGACTTAATCCTCCACACACATGGACCAATGAGCTTGTGACACCTCATCTATGAGTTGTCAACCACTCCCCCATTTTCCTCCCCATAGCAGCCGGCCACCCCAAGCCTTGTGGGCAAAAGCTTGCAAAAAATTGGAGGACCAATTGGCAAGTTTTGAACCAAATTTTCTTGGAAAAGAAAGCCTATGATTTCCCCTAGCTAGAAACACTATTTGTAGGGATTTCAAACCCCAATATTTCAGCCTCCCTTAACCCCTTTCTCAGCCATTCCTTCGGCACTTTCACTCCAAAAATCCGAGAGAAAGAGAGAGAGAGAGAGAGAGAGAGAGAAAGCTAAGAAACCAAGAGCAAATCAAGCCAAAAAGTTGTGAAGAACCCCCCCTTAAAGCTCGGTTTTTGTGAGTTCAAAGGTAAGGTTTTTGAGCATTTTTCTTCTCTTTTCTAAGGTTGGTTAGAGGAGAAAGTTAACAAAATTTTTGTGACCATTGTTGAGGTCCAAACCGTGCACCATTGGAGGCTAATTTTCGATTAGGATCAAGCTAGGAACACCCGGATTTTTTGAGGTAAAATCCGAATCTTACTCTAGTTCTTGGTTCAAATTTTTGGTTCATTTTCTCAAGGGTTTTACTATGTATTTCAAGCACAAAATTTGTAAGAGCTTGAGCTCATAATTTTCGGTTTTGGCCCTAAATAGCTTAGGTTATATTTTTATGCTTGATTTAGGTTTTTGAGGTGATTATTTTGCATGTTTGGTTGGATTAATGCTCTATGATTTTTTGTGTGATAGAGATGCATGTTAGGGTTTATATTTAAGGGTTTCATGTCTTTATTATGGTTATCAAATTTTTAGATGCATGTTCTAGGGTTTGTATGATGTTTGGTTGAGTTTTGTTGAATGGGTGTTTTTCTCTCAAAACCGTGGACCAAGGGAGGGTCTCGGCCTTGAGTTGGATCCGAAATCACGGGATTTAAAATTTTATGTGAATGAGGGACGTTAGAGGACGTGCATGTGTTAATAGGTCCCGCATTGGGCGGTCGAGCTAGAGCAACGTATAGGGACGTAAAATTTGGACTAACACCAAAACTGCTCTCGGGTCCAACACCCGGCAGCTCGGAAAAGTAGGATTTACAGGTCCTTAGAGGCCGAATGGGTAAAAACTTAAAACACGAAAGTTGTTCGTTAGGGTATTTCCTAGGGGGCAACGCGGACAGATTTTAAAAATAAGGCTCCAATGGCCTTTGTTTTGAAGAAAAACCGAGAACTGGTCAGGGTGACCAGGTTCCAACGATTCACATGTGTTCAAACAAAAACTGGTATTAACTGAGCCAGAATCAGAAAATGTTCAAAACATGAAAGTTTTAGATCTTTTTGTTAGCTATAACTTTCGTGAAGAAAGTGTTTCCAAATTCGTTTTACATTTTAAGTTATGAATTTTCAAACAAAATCCGCGCAGTGAGCAAAATCTCATGCACGGGATTTTCTAGACAATGACTAGGAAAAAACGTTTTCCAACTTGCAAACATCATTTTCAAACCCGAAAACCGTTCCAAAGGCAGTTTTCGATCCCCGAATGTTTTATAGAAATGTTTTCAAGTGTTTTGTAATTTTCAAGACAAGTTTGGGTGCTATTCACCAAACTTACGTAAATAAACAAGAAAATGATATTTTTAATCAAGTTCAAGGTTTTCAAGATTAAAATGAATAAGATACTGCGTTAGTAGCCGAAAAATTATTTCGAGTTACTAGGGCCTTGCCCAAGCCCTGAGTTAATCATGCGGATTGAGGTTAAGTTAAGATTATGATTCTCTACATGAACCCGTAATTAATAATTTACGTTGTGGGTTACGCCATGTGACCCCTTCGCTTGTGTTAGAAGAGGGTCTTATAACCGAAAAATAATTATGTTGGTTTAATCCGACATTAATCGATCTTAGAATAGAGACCTCACGTGTAAACGTCCATGGGCAGGAGGTGATCTGCGAGCGTGCTCGGGAAAGGAAAGTCGATCACGCGAACAACAAAGATAAAGTAAGTACAACGCCGCCTACAGCATAGGCTAAAGTTGTATGTTTTCTTAACATGTTTGCTTTACACTGTTTAAGTGTTAATTGATGATTTGCTCGATGGTTGCAATATGCCTACTGTATGATGAATGTTTCAAGTATTGTTATTATGCTTACATGAAAAAGTACGCATGTCCATGCATTGATAGAACATGAGATTAGGAGACATAATATAAGTATGCTCACTAATCTATCAAGTGAAAAGATGTCAAGAAAGACCTACAAACAGAACGTTTGAGAAAAGGCCACAAGAGCCAGTGTCGTGCCCCCTGATGACGATCGGGTCGAAAGCTTGGGTAATCTCCTTAAGCTGCGCGCCGGGTACATACACATCAAGTTAACGGGCCCACAAGTAAAAATCAACAAGATAAAGTGTGATACAAGAAAGCAAGCATAATTGGACATAAACGGTTCATGCATTTCACGACAGAATTTCATGTTTAAGATGAAGAAATCGATGATATGATGCTATGTTATGTTTTCATGTATAAGATGAAGAAATCGATGATACGATGCCATGATATGTTTTCATGTTTAAGATGATACGATGCTATGTTTATGATTTCATGAAAAAGTCATGTATGTTTCGTGTATTTGGTTTGCGGTATAGGAGTTGTACTTGCTGAGCTTTCGCTCATTGTTTGAAGTTTATGCTGTAGGTAAACAGCCTGTCTTGCATTAACTGCATGGTGGAGGGTGAAGCCGGTGGCTGTGAAATGATGAACGGGTTGGGATTCACATCTCAAGAGGAATTAATTAATATATCTATTTTGAGAAAACAAACAGCTATTTTATTTATGTAAGAGTGTATGTAAATATACTGCTTCCGCTATTAAAAAAAAAAAAAAAAAATCCCCACTATTTTTATGATGAAAAATGGGATAAAACAAGTTTAAGTTCAAGTAAGTTAAGTTAAGTCAAGTAGTGACGGCCCGTACAAGGCGGGGCGTCACAGATTGGTATCAGAGCGGTTCCCTGCGACATCATTTCACGGTCTGCCTGCCATCGCCCCCACCATATGTAAGTTTAAATTTACTTTGTGTTTTATATATGTATGCTTATAGTTAAGCATTGCGTGTAGATACGATACGATGGACCCCATGATGACCGAAGAGGATAGAGACGCCGTTACGGTTTTCTTTCGCGCACACCCCCTATCCTTTGACAGCACGAGGCGTACTGTGCACGTCGAGGCGTGGCTCCAAGATATGGAGCAAACATTCTTGATGTGTCACATCCCGGATTATCTGGAAATCATGCTCACTGCCAAATGTCTTTACGGAGATGCGCGGCTATGGTGGATCGACGTTGGGGAGCGTCAGGTGCCTGATCGCACCTGGGCGCAGTTTCGTGCAGTGATGTTAGAGCGCTACGGACCACTCCCACCCAGAGATGAGGGTGCACCTGCTAGAGATCCGAATATTTACCGTAATATGCGTCATACACGGTACCAGATGTTATCCCAGGCCTGGCACGCATACCCGGGCGAGACGATGAGCCACTACTGGTGGAGGTTTGAGGAGATGATGCATCCCCATGTACCCCAGGATATTCCAGAGCCCCAGCTGGAGGCAGTGACTCTACTAGTGAACGGAACGCCGCCTCACATCAGACAGCATGTTCCGCAGCCTACCCTCCACTCGACCATGGCTGGAACCCTCGATGATATTTTAGCGGCAGAGGTCATTGCCCAAGAGGCCGAGAACGATGCTCCAGTGAACCCTGAGCAGCCGCCAGTCGATGATGCTGATGAGCCCGAGCCACAGTACGAGGTCGGACCACTGGAGGAGGAGATGGAGCACGCCCAGGTTCCCCTCATCATCATATCTAGTGATGATGAAGATGAGGAGGATGAAGACGAGTTCGAGGAGGATCCCGAAGAGTTTCCCCTCGAGGACGAGCCACATCACATCGTTCCAGATGACGGGGACTGGGAAGACGATTTAGAAGACGACACGGATTCCGAGATATCCGCGCTTGAGATTGAAGTCATCCGTTAGATTAGGGCCGTTTTGTTTTATACCCTCTTTCTTTTGTAATAGAACTTTATTTATAATATGTTATGTACATTCGGACGTTAGGATGTACCTTATGTATGATGGGAAGTGTTAGATCACTTCCATCTTGTTGCTTTAACCATGTATATTTTTGGTAAAGTGACAAGTATTCTTTTTGAAAATATGTATAGATATACATATCAGTACCCGGCACCTTTTTGAAAAATGCCGAGGGAATCATGTATTTTGAAAAGCCTTGTATTTTGATTATATACAAAGAGACCGTGCTGAGACGGGTTAAATGAAATCAAATGATATTTTCATTTCTCTTTACGAAATTTTTACAAGTAAATATGTCATTAAATATCTGCCTATGAGTTATGGCAAGATACAAGCATGTTATGATGTTACATGTATGTTGTGAGATTTTATGATGTAATGATAATAATTATATAAAAGAAGAGATGTGATTAATATATTTTCTTGTTATAGAGGTCACAAGATGGTACGTCCGAGAAGAACGATACCGGTAAATCCTCCGGCACGGGATTTGACCGCCATATTAGCAAATATTCAACGCCAGCTGCAAGAGCAGCAACAAGAGATGACTCTAATTCGGGAGCAGCTAGCTCAGCAGAATCAGGGACCCAGAGTCCAAGAGGTTCCACCACCGGCACAGCCAGTCCCTCCGGTAGTGCCGCCAGTGCAACCTATTCCCCCGGTAGCCCAACCAGAGGTCAGGCAGGAAATTCCGCGGAACGCTGAGGTTCCAGTAGCCCCGGCTGAAGTACAGATGCAGCCACAGCCGGTGAGAGAGGACCTTCTGTATGAAAGGTTCAGAAGGATGAAGGCGCCCGAGTTCGAGGGGCCAATTGATCCGATTGCAGCCGACAACTGGCTGATCGACATGCAAGTCATTCTAGATTTTATGCGCCTGACCGAGCAAGAGAAAGTACTCTGTGCATCCTTTGCGCTGAAAAAGGACGCAAGGCACTGGTGGATAACAGTGCAGATGAGAAGAAATGTGCTGACTATGTCCTGGCAAGACTTCGTGGACGAGTTCAGGGCTATGTACTACAACAAAGAAGTCCTGGCTGCCCAGCAGGACGAACTCACCAGTTTCACTCAAGGATCCATGACAGTGATGGAAGCTGTCAAGAAGTTCGAGCAATTGGCCCGGTTGTGCCCGAACTTAATTACCAGTGAAACTGAGAAAGTGCGGTTGATGATGAAGATGTTCCGCACGGATATTGCCCGTCAAGTGAGTGCTGGAGACAGTTCCCCTGTAACAGTGTCGGACTGTATTGAGAGAGCCCTGAGAGCCGAGTATTGGATCAATAGAGATAAGGAGGCCAGAGCCCAATTTTACAAGTCCAAGAAAGAAGAAAGAGCTCTAGTCAAGACGAACCAGTCTCGTCAATCCACGGAAGCTAAGCCACAAGCCCAGGCCAGCAACCCCAATGCACAAGGTTCCCGACAACCCGGAAAGAACAAGCGGAAGGGGAATTTCAACAACCAAGGACAGCAGAGAAATTTCCCCCAGAAAAGGAACAACCAGGGCAACGAGAGGGACAAGAATAATTACCCCCAGTGCGACAAGTGTGGTAAAAAGCATCCGGGTGTCTGCCGTCAGGGGACCAACACTTGTTATGTCTGCGGCAAGGAAGGGCACTACGCGAGAAGCTGTCCTCAGAACACACAGCAGCAGTACCAGCCCTATCCGAACAGAAACCCCCAACACCAGCAATTACATGCAGTCCAGGCTACACTCGAAGGTCCATCGATTGCCCAGGGTAGATTGGAGGCACCCGAGCCACGGGCCAGGATCTACGCCTATACAAGGGGAGATGCAGAAGCGGGCACCTCCAACGTGGTGACAGGTCAGCTTTCTATCGCCACCTATGATGTAATTGCCCTATTTGATTCTGGCGCTACCCACTCGTTCATATCGATGGAATTCGCTCAGAAGTTAAGCAGAGTCGGGAGTAGAGTAGAGCAAACCTTTTCAGCATCTTTGCCATCGGGAGAAGTTTTGTGGTCCAGCTTTTGGATCCAAAATGTTCCTATTAGGATCCATGGCAGAGAACTACTCGCAGATCTCATCGCAATCAAGTTACATGATTTCGATGTGATCTTGGGGATGGACTTCTTAGGTCGTCACAACGCAAGGATCGATTGTCGGAAGCGTAACGTCACGTTCAGCCCCTGCGACGATGAGGATTTCAGTTTTCAAGGACAGTCACGACGTTCCACCACAAAGCTCATCTCCGCAATGAAAGCTTGGAAAATGATAGCCAATGGATGCCAGGGTTATTTGGCTAATTTGGTGGACAAGGAGCAAGAAGAATTGACACCGGAAGAAGTTCCTATTATTAGGAATTATCTGGACATCTTTCCACAGGATCTACCCGGACTTCCACCGGAGCGTGAGATTTCCTTCGAGATCGATTGCTACCCGGAGCTGCACCAGTGTCAAAAGCGCCGTACAGAATGGCACCGGCCGAGCTAAGAGAACTCCAAGTACAGTTGCAGGAGTTACTCGACAGAGGATTCATCCGACCAAGCCACTCTCCATGGGGAGCACCTGTCTGTTCGTTAAAAAGAAGGACGGATCGTTGCGCATGTGCATCGACTACAGAGAATTGAACAAGCTGACGATCAAAAACAAATACCCACTGCCCAGGATCGACGATTTGTTCGACCAGCTTAGAGGAGCAGAAGTGTTCTCCAAAGTGGACTTGCGATCAGGTTATCACCAACTTCGAATCAAGGAGTCGGATGTGTTCAAGACAGCTTTCAGGACGCGCTATGGGCATTACGAGTTTTTAGTAATGCCATTCGGATTGACAAACGCCCCACTGCATTCATGGATCTCATGAACCGAATTTTCAAGGAATACTTGGACAAATTTGTCATAGTTTTCATCGACGACATTTTGATCTACTCAAGATCCAAAGAGGAGCACGAGCAGCACCTCAGACTGGTAATGGAAATGTTAAGGCGACATCAGCTATACGCCAAATTCACGAAGTGTGAATTTTGGCTGGATAAGGTTCACTTTTTGGGGCATGTAGTATCAAAAGAGGGAGTTTCCGTAGATCCAGCGAAGATTGAAGCGGTTAGCTCATGGCCGACCCCCAGAAACGTTACCGAGATAAGAAGCTTCCTAGGGCTCGCTGGATACTATCGACGCTTCGTAGAGGGATTCTCCAGGATAGCAGCACCCCTCACGACCCTCACCAAGAAGGACAAAAAGTACGAATGGACTCCAAAGTGCGAGGAAAACTTCCAGAAGCTGAAGAGAAAGTTGACAAGTGCCCCGGTGCTCATCATTCCTAATGTTGATGCGGGAAATTTCGTAATCTACAGTGACGCTTCTAAGATTGGATTAGGAGCCGTTCTGATGCAGGACGGAAAGGTGGTAGCTTATGCATCAAGACAGCTGAAAAATCATGAACAGAATTATCCTACGCACGATTTGGAGCTAGCAGCGGTGGTCTTCGCACTTAAGATATGGAGACATTATCTGTATGGAAACAAATGCGAGATCTACACAGATCACCAGAGCCTCAAGTATATTTTTACTCAAAAGGAGCTGAATATGAGGCAGAGAAGATGGCTGAGTTAGTAAAGGATTAGACTGCGAAATCCTTTACCACCCTGGAAAGGCAACAGGGTAGCCGATGCGCTGAGTAGGAGATCGGTAGGCACACTGATGTCCATTGAAGCACTTCCCAAGGCATTGCAGAAAGAGATCAGTAATTATCAACTGGAAATAATCACCGGGAGATTGGATTCACTGACTCTTCACTCAGATTTGCTGGACAGAATCAAGGCGCATCAGGGAGAAGATTCTTCGTTAAGAAAGGCGCGACTTGCTGATCAGGACAACAAAGATTTTACGACTTCTGCAGACGGAATAATCCACTTCAAGAGACGGATTTGGGTTCCAAAAGTGAAGGATTTAAAGGAACAAATCCTAAAAGAGGCACACCAGACGCCGTATCTGTACATCCAGGAGCTACCAAGATGTACAAGGACCTCAAGGAGACGTATTGGTGGCCCAACATGAAGAATGACGTGGCAGAATTCGTATCAACTTGCTTAACTTGTCAGAAAGTTAAGGCAGAGCACCGACATCCCGGAGGCGAACTACAGAAAATTGAACTCCCAGAATGGAAATGGGAGCAGATTACGATGGATTTGTAGTAGGATTGCCAAGGACGACAAGTGGGAATGATACGATTTGGGTCATTGTCGACAGATTGACCAAATCAGCCCATTTTATCGCCATCAAAGCCACCTTTTCAGTAGAAAAATTGGCCGAACTCTACGTAAATCAAGTCGTCAAGTTGCACGGAGTGCCAAGATCGATCATATCCGACCGTGATGGGCGTTTTACTTCGCGTTTTGGACCAGTGTTCATATGGCAATGGGGTCGAGATTGAAGTTCAGTACTGCATTTCACCCCCAAACCGATGGTCAATCGGAGAGAACTATCCAGACCCTTGAAGATATGCTGCGATCGTGTGTCTTGGACTTCAAAGGAAACTGGGATCAGAAGCTCCGTTGATCGAATTCTCGTACAACAAAGCTATCACTCTTCGATTGATATGGCACCGTTGAAGCGTTGTATGGGAGAAAGTGCAGATCGCCAATTAATTGGCAGAAGTCGGCCAAAAGCAGCTACAAAAGACAGACTTCATCAGAAAGACCTCCGAGGATATCCAGAAAATCAAACGAAGGCTCGACATTGCTTTCAGTCGACAGAAGAGTTACGCTGATAAGCGTCGCAGACCTTTGGAATTTCAAGTTGGGGACGCAGTCTTCATAAAGATTGCTCCGATGAAGGGAGTAATGAGGTTCGGTAAGAAAGGAAAGTTGAGCCCGCGCTACACAGGACCGTTCGAGATCCTGGAAAGGGTTGGAAAGGTCGCGTACAGACTTGCTTTACCGCCAGAGCTATCAGCATGCACGACGTTTTCCACGTTTCAATGCTCAAAAAGTATATCTCGACCCTTCCCACATACTTCATCAGGAGCCGGTAGAGGTTCAGACCGATATGACATACGAGGAGAAGCCTGTCAGAATCCTCGATAGGGAAGATAAGGTCCTGAGGAACCGAACGATTCCTATGGTCAAGGTTTTGTGGAAGAATCATGCGGTTGAGGAAGCGACATGGGAAGTCGAGAGCGACATGAGAAGAAACTACCCCGAATTGTTCTGATTTTCGAGGACGAAAATTTTTAAGGGGGGTAGATTGTAACACCCGAATTTCTTCGATTCATATTTTATAGAAATTTTGTGTAAATAATTACCGTAATCGGTATTTCATGAGGAAGTTCGTTTTAGAACTTAAATTGTTGAACGAGTTCTTAAGATTTATTAAGACTCAAAAACAAATTGCATGGACTCGCAAAAGACCTTTACGAGTAAAATTACTGCTAAAAACTCATTTCTTGATCAAGATGAGTTTTAATAAGAATTGAAATCACCTTAGAAAAATCAAGCATACTAAGCTAGAGTTCAGGGCGAAAGGATTCGGAAAAATTAGAGAAAAGATTTTCCGATCGGTTTTTCACAGATCGAAAATTTTAATGCAATGTAATTTTCGATACTGAGTATTTAAGCAACTCAGTATTAAAAATTTATTGCAATGTGTTGAAATTACACAATTTTTCAAAAAGATTGAACCAAACAAGCCTTTAAGCTTAATTATATCACAATTAAGCTAAGTTAGGACTTAATCCTCCACACACATGGACCAATGAGCTTGTGACACCTCATCTATGAGTTGTCAACCACTCCCCCATTTTCCTCCCCATAGCAGCCGGCCACCCCAAGCCCTTGTGGGCAAAAGCTTGCAAAAATTGGAGGACCAATTGGCAAGTTTTGAACCAAATTTTCTTGGAAAAGAAAGCCTATGATTTCCCCTAGCTAGAACACTATTTGTAGGGATTTCAAACCCCAAATTTCAGCCTCCCTTAACCCCTTTCTCAGCCATTCCTTCGGCATTTCACTCCAAAAATCCGAGAGAAAGAGAGAGAGAGAGAGAGAGAGAGAGAGAAGCTAAGAAACCAAGAGAAATCAAGCCAAAAAGTTGTGAAGAACCCCCCCTAAAGCTCGGTTTTTGTGAGTTCAAAGGTAAGATTTTTGGGCATTTTTCTTCTCTTTTCTAAGGTTGGTTGGGAGAGGAAGTTAACAAAATTTTTGTGACCATTTTTGAGGTCCAAACCGTGCACCATTGGAGGCTAAATTTCGATAGGATCAAGCTAGGACACCCGGATTTTTTGAGGTAAAATCCGAATCTTACTCTAGTTCTTGGTTCAAATTTTTGGTTCATTTTCTCAAGGGTTTTACTATGTATTTCAAGCACAAAAGTTGTAAGAGCTTGAGCTCATAATTTTCGGTTTTGGCCCTAAATAGCTTAGGTTATATTTTTATGCTTGATTTAGGTTTTTGAGGTGATTATTTGCATGTTGGTTGGATTAATGCTCTATGATTTTTGTGTGCTAGAGATGCATGCTAGGGTTTATATTTAAGGGTTTCATGTCTTTATTATGTTATCAAATTTTTAGATGCATGTTCTAGGGTTTGTATGATGTTTGGTTGAGTTTTGTTGAATGGGTGTTTTTCTCTCAAAACCGTGGACCAAGGGAGGTCTCGGCCTTGAGTTGGATCCGAATCACGGGATTTAAAATTTTATGTGAATAGGGACGTTAGAAGACGTGCATGTGTTATTAGGTCCCGCATTGGGCGGTCGAGCTAGAGCAACGTATAGGGACGTAAAATTTGGACTAACACCAAAACTGCTCTCGGGTCCAACACCCGGCAGCTCGGAAAAGTAGGATTTACAGGTCCTTAGAGGCCGAATGGGTAAAAACTTAAAACACGAAAGTTGTTCGTTAGGGTGTTTCCTAGGGGGCAACGCGGACAGATTTTAAAAATAAGGCTCCAATGGCCTTTGTTTTGAAGAAAAACCGAGAACTGGTCAGGGTGACCAGGTTCCAACGATTCACATGTGTTCAAACAAAAACTGGTATCAACTGAGCCAGAATCAGAAAATGTTCAAAACATAAAGTTTTAGATCTTTTTGTTAGCTATAACTTTCGTGAAGAAAGTGTTTCCAAATTCGTTTTACATTTTAAGTTATGAATTTTCAAACAAAATCCGCGCAGTGAGCAAAATCTCATGCACGGGATTTTCTAGACAATGACTAGGAAAAAACGTTTTCCAACTTGCAAACATCATTTTCAAACCCGAAAACCGTTCCAAAGGCGGTTTTCGATCCCCAATGTTTTATAGAAATGTTTTCAAGTTTTTGTAATTTTCAAGACAAGTTTGGGTGCTATTCACCAAACTTACGTAAATAAACAAGAAAATGATATTTTAACAAGTTCAAGGTTTTCAAGATTAAAATGAATAAGATACTGCGTTAGTAGCCGAAAAATTATTTCGAGTTACTAGGGCCTTGCCCAAGCCCTGAGTTAATCATGCGGATTGAGGTTAAGTTAAGATTATGATTCTCTACATGAACCCGTTAATTAATATTTACGTTGTGGGTTACGCCTGTGACCCCTTCGCTTTGTTAGAAGAGGGTCTTATAACCGAAAAATATTATGTTGGTTTAATCCGACATTAATCGATCTTAGAATAGAGACCTCACGTGTAAACGTCCATGGGCAGGAGGTGATCTGCGAGCGTGCTCGGGAAAGGAAAGTCGATCACGCGAACAACAAAGATAAAGTAAGTACAACGCCGCCTACAGCATAGGCTAAAGTTGTATGTTTTCTTAACATGTTTGCTTTACACTGTTTAAGTGTTATTTGATGATTTGCTCGATGGTTGCAATATGTTTACTGTACGATGAATGTTTAAGTATTGTTATCATGCTTACGTGAAAAAGTACGACTGTCTATGCATTGATAAAACATGAGATTAGGAGACATCATATAAGTATGCTCACTAATCTATCAAGTGAAAAGATGTCAAGAAAGACTTACAAACAGAATGTTTGAGAAAAGGCCACAAGAGCCAGTGTTGTGCCCCCTGATGACGATCGGGTCGAAAGCTTAGGTAAGTTCCTTAAGCTGCGCGCCGGGTACATACACATCAAGTTAACGGGCCCACAAGTAAAAATCAACAAGATAAAGTGTGATACAAGAAAGCAAGCATAATTGGACATAAACGGTTCATGCATTTCACGACAGAATTTCATGTTTAAGATGAAGAAATCGATGATATGATGCTATGTTATGTTTTCATGTATAAGATGAAGAAATCGATGATACGATGCCATGATATGTTTTCATGTTTAAGATGATACGATGCTATGTTTATGATTTCATGAAAAAGGTCATGTATGTTTCGTGTATTTGGTTTGCGGTATAGGAGTTGTACTTGCTGAGCTTTCGCTCATTGTTTGAAGTTTATGCTGTAGGTAAACAGCCTGTCTTGCATTAACTGCATGGTGGAGGGTGAAGCCGGTGGCTGTGAAATGATGAACGGGTTGGGATTCACATCTCAAGAGGAATTAATTAATATATCTATTTTGAGAAAACAAACAGCTATTTTATTTATGTAAGAGTGTATGTAAATATACTGCTTCCGCTATTAAAAAAAAAAAAAAAAAAATCCCCACTATTTTTATGATGAAAAATGGGATAAAACAAGTTTAAGTTCAAGTAAGTTAAGTTAAGTCAAGTAGTGACGGCCCGTACAAGGTGGGCGTCACATATTGTAATTGTTTAACACCTTTGTATTAGAAGCCTTGAATCACATGCAAAATGATTTTGATTGATATAAAGATTAAGAT